>JACEFZ010024200.1:225000-235199 GCA_014155875.1 Cepaea nemoralis | reverse complement strand
CCGCACCCCGTCGTTATTTATTTTTATTTTTTATTTATTTTATTTTATTTTTACATAATTAATTAAAATTTTTATACACCCACTCAATAGTTATCTGCCCTTAGAAACATAAAATCTTAGAATTATCGCCCTTAGATATGACCTAGATACCACCCCTTACCCAACTATATGACCGAGGGGGAGTGAAAATCAGCCGAGGTCAAGGTCAATCCGGATTAATCCGGCAAAATATAACCGAAACCTACGTGTATAACTACTGATGGGGACGGAGCGCTTATGGGAATACCCCGAAGGCTGTGATGTCGGTTCCTAAATCAATCAATCATTCAATCAATCAATCTCTAGATACATTGGTTAATAACAGATATCCGTCTCTCTTCTAGTCTCTAGATACCCCGGTTAACAACAGATATTCCGTACTTCTTCTAGTCACCAGACATAGTGGCTAATAACAGATATTCCGTCCTTTTATTAGTCTATGGATATCGCGGTTAATAATAGATATTCCGCCCTTCTACTAGTCTCCAGATACAGCGGTCAATAACAGATATTCCATCCTTGTGCTAGCCTCCAGATACAGTGGTTAATAACAAATATTCCGTCCTTGTGCAAGTCTCCAGATACTGCGGTTAATAACAGATATTCCGTCCTTCTACTTATCTCCAGATACAGTGGTCAACAACAGATATTCGGTCCTTTTACCATTCTCCAGATACAGTGGTTAATAACAGATATCCGGTCCTTGTGCTAGTCTCCAGATGCACAGTGGAATCTTGAGGTGGAGAAGGCGTGGTTGGATAAACGTGGTGCTGTAAGGAGATGGCAAAATGCCAAGAAGAACAGAGCTGGCCATCCCAGTCCCTGCATGTACTTAGAAAGAAAGAATGCACACAAAAGTAAGCTATTTCAACACACAAAAAAACTGGTCAAGGTGGTTAAAAGTGAAAAATGGGCAGAGGTGTGTCAAAGAGTAAGCACAGACAAGTCACTGAAAGTGTTCTGGCGACTACATAAAAGCATGAGAGGGGTAGTCAAGAATAAGAGCATTTCTGACTTCCAAGGTGCTGACTCATCTGGCAGAGGATGACGAGGACAAGGGCAAATGCACTCTTTGAACGCTGTCTAGAGCAGAGCAACCAGACAGACATGAGAGGCCGAAATCTTGCCAAGGAGGTCACGTTAGAAAGGTGCAAGGCCCAGAACACTTCGGATGAAGACACAGTGACAGTGAAAGAAATCAAGGCTGTGCTTCAACGATAAAAAAAAACAGCGCTCCAGGGCCAGATGGCATAAGATACAACGACCATCAATAGGTGTACCGACAACGACCTAGAGGAACTAGCAGACATGTACAACAACTGTATAGGGAGTGCTAGCATCAAGGAGGAGTAGTTACACAGCTATCTGATTCCCTTGCTGAAGCCTGGCAATGACCACACAAAAATTCAGGGATATCGAGTTATAACCATGCAGAATACAATAGGCAAGCTGCTGGAGAAGTTAATTGCCAGGAAAATATCAAGCCAGCTAGATGATGATTGCCCATGATGTCTATGAAGGTTTCCACTCAGGCATTGAAACCTTTGCTGCAGCGATTGATCTTGAGGACGCGTACAACACAGTACCATTTGATTTTTTAATGCTTCAGCTTCTTGACCTCAAAATAAGTCAATTCCTCCTTAGTTGGATCGCTGCAGCCCTCTTCCAAAGGAAAGCAGCTTTTAGATGTTGCAGGTGGACGTCGGAACCAACAACAATATATCCTGGTCCACCACAGGAATCACCATTATCTCCGGTACTGTTCAAAGTCTACACTGTGAGAATCACCAGTGAGCAGATCACTGGACCTGGTAGGACATTGTCATATGCCGACGATGTTTTAGTGTATCGCCAGGGTAAGGATAGAGATCAGGTTGCTGTGGAACTACAAACCGAACTCAATCGCATAAGTATTTGGTGTGTTGAGGCCGGGGGAATGGTCAACCCAACAAAGGCAACAGTGACTTGGTTCTCGTTGAATAATCATATTGTCAACACTCCAATACCAACTGTAAATCTGTGTTCAGAGACGGTGGAAAGAATGCAGGCAATGAATTACCTGTGGATACGGTTTGATCGAAGCCTTGCTTATAATGAGCACATAGACCAGGTGATAACAAAGGCCAAGCGGGGGTTGGCTGCGATGCGGGTGATGGCGGCAGCAAACTGTGAGCAGCGCCATCTATGTCTTCTATATGAAGGGCTGGTCATGTCTGTTTTTGAGTATGCGATGGCAATCCTGACTCTCAACAACAACAACAACAACAACAACAACAACAACAACAACAACAAAACTTTATTTTGAAAGGGTTAAGAATTGGGCACGCAGGCCCGTCTAACATTCCGCCCTTTTATCACTCTCTTTCATACATTATACGATTCACACATCATTCAAGGCTAACTGAAAACAGCAACAATATAAAATATATGCATTATAAAGGCATGTGGAAAAATTAAAATTAAATACTACACGACTAAGTAATAGTCATAACTGGTGTGGCACTTATTAGCTATGTGGAATATACTGGCCTACCAAAAGGGGACTGGCTGTTATACTAGGGTTTTATTATATTATTACTTCTATTATTAAGGGGGAGGTTCCGTACTGAGATAGTGTTCAAATAATTTGCGATTATATGTAGAGGGATTGATGATGTCTTTTATTTATGTGAGTATTGTTCCACAGCTGAGCTGCAGAGTACGTTAAGCTTGTTTTTGTATAAGTCTATCCTAGGCTTCGGAAGGTGTATATATTTAATCGTTACTGTGTCTATCATATATTCAACAATGGCCAAAGGTTAGTTTGGGGCATTCCGATGTAGGATTTTGTGAATTAGTTTGGCCTTATTGAAAAGCAGACGTTTGCGGAGTGGTAGTAACTGAAGGCGTTTATGCAGGCTAGGATTGTCAGTTAAATGTTTGCTATAAATTAATCTCATGGCCCGTTTCTGGAGTGAGAAAAGTCGCTTGGTGCTTGAATTGGAACAACCGTCCCAGATTGTAGAGCAGTAGTCAAAATGTGTCTGTATGTGAGGACGTATAGAATATTTTCCTTGTGTCCTCATCAAGGAAATTTTTAATTTTGGCGAGTTGGTAGACTTTTTTCGCTGTTTGTTTAGTGAGCGCTTGGACGTGAGGATTAAAGGTTAGGTTTCTATCAATGATGAGGCCTAATGTTTTGTGCTCAATTACACTTTCTACTGGCATGTTATCGATGTGAAGTTGAAGTGATCTGTGTGAATTTAGAGTCTGAAGTCTTTGTCTGGTTGTTAATAACATAGATTTTGTTTTAGTGATGTTAATTTGCATACGGTTCGCATAGCTCCACCTAACTACATTATTTAATTCTTGTTGCAAAGACGACTCCAGCAAATTACTGCTTTCAGCGTTTGTATACACTGTACAGTCGTCTGCAAATAGATCGCAGGACGACGAAAGATGCAAAGGTAGATCATTAATATATATGGCGAATAATAGAGGGCCAAGAATAGAGCCTTGCTGTACTCCAGTAATGAAGCTAGTGGTTTGGGACAGAGATTTATTGTACTTGCTTTCTGTTTGACAGAAAAGATGTTATTAGCATCACAACATTAGGGCCAATTTTCATTGTCTCTAGTTTTTTTAATTAAAATGGCATGGTCTATCATATCAAATGCTTTTCTGAAATCGATAAACACAGCTCCACATAGATTGTTGTTATTTATATTATGGTGCCACTTTTCTATCATGTTTGTTAGGGCCGTATGGCAAGAATATTTTGGTCGAAATCCTGATTGACTGTCAACTATAAGCTTGTTGCGATCTAAATACTGTAATGTTACCTTATGGATGTGTTTTTCTAGTGGTTTAGATAATGATGATAGTAAAGAAATGGGTCTATAATTGTTCGGGAGACCATTGTCCAATGAACCAGATTTAAGGAAGAGGATACACTTTAGCGATTTTGAGAGCTGATGGAAAGTGACCTTTGGTGTTACACTGATTATATACATAGGTAGTGATACACAGATCACTGGCGCAGCACAGCGGAGAATCCGACTGCTGATTCCATCTAACCCAGATGAGTTTGTGTTTTTTTAGTTTACTGAGGTAAGTGAGTACTTCAGTGACTGTCATTAGCGGTATGTCAGAAAGGATATCTCGGGGCATCTAGTCTGGCAAAACGATGACAGTAAATATAAGTTGCAAGGAGAATTTTGTATTGTAGCCTTCAACTGATCTATGTCATTCTGAAAAAATGTTACTGAATTGGTCGCATGAAATAGGATTTGATGGTAATGAATTTGAGTAGTTTTGCTTGATTGTCAAGGTGTTAATTGCCTTCCATATGTCCTTACTATTTGTTTTATCCATGACTAAGTTCTTAAAGTAATTTTTTCTTTTCTTTTCGTATGGTATATTGAACTCAGCCGTAAGCAGATAGAAAGAATGGAAAGGATACAGAATGAAGCTATACGCATAATTCTTGGATGTACAAGAGATATAGCGATGCGCTACCTTCTTGATTTTCCAACCATTGAAGACAGAATACAAGTCTGCAGAGCCCGCGCCTACCTCAGAGTTAACGAAAACACACAACATCCACTGCATAGTGAAATTATGAAGGTGCAGGGCAGCAGGTTAAAAAGAGGACGGTCGTGGATGGGTCAAGCCGAAGACATTCTTCAACAGGTGTGTTCACTTGAGGACTTAGAACCTGGCGAGGAGTGGGTACAAATGCCAACAGAGTTCTGCATATCCTTTTCAGTTTGCATCCAACTAGACAGAAAATGCAGACAAGAAAACCCGGCTGCTGTGGAGGCGGAAATACAAGCGTTGATTTTCGAGAATTCGCTAGACGGTGATGCTGTCATTTACACAGATGGGTCGGTCGTCCGACATGTGAGAAGCTCACGGGCCTTTACGGCTCAGGCTGGAGGGAGAATTGTGAAGGAGGACTCTGGTGCTTTCACTGAGACCTCAAGTAGCCTGACTATGGAAGTAATGGCAGTAAGTAAAGCAATAACATGGCTCGAGACACAGACATTCACTAAGGCATGTTTCCTTAGCGACTCAATGAACATGCTCAAGAGGATAGAGATGGGGGGATCCGAAGAGAATGGTGTCTCTGGAGCGGTCTCGGCTGGCAAAGATTAGTTTCATCTTCGTGCTAGAGCATGCGGGAGTACAAGGGAATGAGCGGGCTGACAAGCTCGCAGGTAACGCTACTGTGGAGGGCGGACGCGCCATGGACCAGGCTGACATTCTGAATGCTCTACGAGAAGTAAGACTTTTGCGAGAACCAAGTGATGATTGTGAATGTACAACTTTGGCTACACTGCGAGAACAGCAAATTAAAAGAGGGGTGGCCAAACAAGAACTCTACGCAGGAAGCCTAAGAAGACTGATAAACCAACACAGAACTGGTGTCGTTAGCCGCTACACGCTGCGGGATTTGCTGAGGAGGGGATCCGAGCACTTATGGACTGAGTGGTTCGATGTGCAATGAGGATGATCTGTCGACTAACTAACTAACTAACTGACTGACTGACTGACTGACTGACTGACTAACTAGTGGTTAATAACAGATATTCCGTCCTTCTGCTAGTGTGATTCACATGTTAGGTAAATTAATATAAATATAATAGTTGTGAAAAGAAATAATCGCTCCTATACACAAAAATAATAACAAGAAAAAACAAAACAAAACAAAAAAGAAAAGAAATGGATGACACATTAAGTTTTACATACGATGAATGAAAGGAGAAATACAAAGCAAGACGATGAAGAATATAATACAGTACTCACAGAGATAGTAGACAAATTGAAAGTGACTAAAGAAATTTCATCTGAATCAGAAATGTGCGGAAATTAGGACAGATCATGGGGAAAAACTCACACTCAAGCCAGAGCACTAACGGATTAAAATGTGGCCATCTAAGAAACTACAAAGGACAACAAGTAAACCAGAAAGCAAAGTCCAAAGCCTATGTTTTGGGGATTATAAAGTTGATTTATAACGCCGCACTAAAGAGGTCAAAGTAAAACTGAAAGCAAAATTCAAAGTCTATGTTTTGGGGATTATAAAGTGGATATATAAAGCCGCACAAAAGAGGACAAAGTAAAACTGAAAGCAAAATTCAAAGTCTATGTTATGTTATGCAGATTATAAAATGGTAATCTATGAAACTACAAAAGAGGATAAAGTGAAACAGAAAGCTAAACAAAAGTCTATATTATAGGGATTTTAAAGTGGATAGCTCAGAACATAAAATTGACAAAGTAAAACTGAAAGCTAAATCAAAGTTTACTACCGATAACGAGCCTTTGAATATATTTCCCTCACACTTTCCAAACACTAACCTTGTTTTCTTTCGGCCATTACCTGCCTTTCTTTTTTCGTCTATCTTTCCAGTTTTTGATGAATAACATTCTTCACCGATTAAGTTGTCAGGTATTTCAGCACAGAGCACTAATGTTTCATGGTAATACGCTTCAATGGCTTCCGGACTTCAGAGAAGTTAGCACAGCAGGAGTTAACAAAGACCTCAGAGAAGTTAGCACAGCAGGATTTAACAAAGACCTCAGAGAAGTTAGCACAGCAGGAGTTAACAAAGACCTCAGAGAAGTTAGCACAGCAGGATTTAACAACGACCTCAGAGAAGTTAGCACAGCAGGATTTAACAAAGACCTCAGAGAAGTTAGCACAGCAGGAGTTAACAAAGACCTCAGAGAAGTTAGCACAGCAGGATTTAACAAAGACCTCAGAGAAGTTAGCACAGCAGGATTTAACAAAGACCTCAGAGAAGTTAGCACAGCAGGATTTAACAAAGACCTCAGAGAAGTTAGCACAGCAGGATTTAACAAAGACCTCGGAGAAGTTAGCACAGCAGGATTTAACAAAGACCTCAGAGAAGTTAGCACAGCAGGATTTAACAAAGACCTCAGAGAAGTTAGCACAGCAGGATTTAACAAAGAATACAACTAGTCTGTATGTCTTTATACAGAGCTCTGCAATCAACCCTGGCATGTATTGGCAGTTTGTGATTTACTAGGTAATTTTATGTTCAATAGTTTGCCATTTTAATTTCTGAACGGCCAACGCCTCATACCTTCTACATCAAAGCAAAACGATTTGGTTACAAATCGCCAGGGGCTGATTTCGAGCCCTCCGAATTAGAAGTCGGAGAAATGTGAAACGGCTTTTAATTAACCCCATGCCGCAGAAGCCGATTTAATGATTGATTGATTGATTGATTGATCTAGGAACCGACATCACAGCATTCGGGGCATTTCCATAGGCGCTCCGTCCCCATCCTCAGCAGCCAGCGAAGAGTTCCAACACCAATAGTACCAGTAGCAATCTGATTATATGTCTCTCTCTCCTTTCCTCTGTGCGCCGAGCGTCGGCCAGATCCCCTCGTCACTCCTCGCTGTCTCATTCTTGCCAGACCATGATGGTCCCTTTGCTCCGCCGAGGTGTACACGTGCTCCCTCAAGGCCATAATCACGTCTGCCTTGTCATGCATCAATACTCCACCGAATTTTGCAGAGCCAGCCAATATGTCCGCCCGTTCATTCCCCAGCACACCGGCATGCCCTGGAGAAAAGATCCGGGCGATGCTTGCCACCCGTGACCTCCGAAGCGACGCAAGCAACTCTGCACAAAGCATGCCTTTCCTCACCTTCCTCAGCATGCTTTCTGAGTATGCCGATTTAATGCAGAATAAACACCAACAATTTAAACAGAAACAAATACATACACATAACCCGCAACAACGCTCATAAATCATTTACAGTTGTGTTCCTCATAGTTTGTATCTTTAATTTCCAGATGTCATGGTATGTCACAACTTATTTTCGTCACTGGTGTGTCACAACTTATTTCCATCTCTAGTTGCTTTCTTCTCTTATTGGTGTGAACGTGTGTTGTATTTTTCTTCAGGAAACATGGCACATCTTGCAATCATTTATTCCCCCGCAGGTTATCGTTGCTTGTCTACTGTCTAGACAATCTTTTATAGAAGATATATTTTCAGAGATCTCCTCTGGGCACAGACACCCAACAATCTTATTTTAATGTATGTCTTCAACAATAGATAACGACGTTGCAGTTTTTATATAGGTTAATTTTCTTCTATTTTTAAGTGGGAATGGAAAAAAGTGTGGAAGTTTTTTAAGTGGGGAAAAAAAAAAACTGGGGTTGACTGCAACGTCCTGCAAAAGATATGCAACTAACGATTTTATAATTTGTTTAATATGTCTTAAAATCTGTTTAATGCCTTTCCTTCACAGGAACTGTGCAGACAGTCTTGAAATAATCCTGTTCCCTTTTCACTAGGCTCTGTCGACCCCAATCCGAACCTTCTTGTGATTTTGGTGGGTAGTGTGGAGAGAAAAAAAGAGAACAAAAAGAGAGAGAGAAGATCGCACCTCTATCGGAAGTGGAACACAATCCTATTGGCGAGCAAGCAAGTTAATCAATGTCTTACTATTGAGAACTACATAAGATCACAAGACTGAGGAAATGTCGTCCGAACATGGCGACCAAGCGATGACAGCAGTTGTTGGAGGTAGTGCCAGAATCCCAGAAAACGAGAAGTAGATTGTGAGCTTTACTAAAACACGACTACAAGAGACAAATTGGACGTTGCGGCCAAAGCCTTCGTCAGCACAGGACAAACAAACACAAACCGACACAAACCTACATGAAACACACTACATGACAATATTAAACTAATTAAAGGTACTTATCTGAATCTGTATCCTTGCTAGGAGAGACTGACAACGTTGGACTGTCAGTGGATTGTATGGAACCGGATGTATGGTAAACGGGTCAAAGGTCAAGCGGGAGGGGAAGTGGGGGGAGAAGCGCCCATGTGAGCGGAAAAGTAAAAATTGGGACCGGCAAAGATGTCGCGGACGTAGTTCACAATCGGCAATACTCGTTAAGCGCTCGAAACACAGCTGCGGAAGATTACATTGTGTTGGTATTCACAGAGGGGCATGAGTCGAGGTCGTTGAGAAACCGATAGCAAAACACCGAACGCAAAACTGCCAAGAAAGTTGACTGCGACGTCCTGCAAAGAACCTGCAAATACCTTGACAGAGGACTGTAAACTAGGGGTGGGGTTTGGAAGTTAAATGAAACTGTATTTGACATTGAGGCCGTGAGGGGAGAATGTGCCCAACTGGAAGATGAGACGGTGTTCTAATGTCTTCTGATCCCGTTCGTGGGATGCGCATGATTTGATGACCGTGACCTGTATTTCGGACACGCCACAGTGGTCAGGACTGTGGAAATGCATGGATACTAGTTTGTGGGCGGCACTGGTGATATCAGAAAGATACTGTCTAAATCTGTCAGCAAGACGTAAGCCTGTCTCACCGTCATATCTCATGTTGCAACGTGTGCAGGTGATCGCATAGATAACGTTGCGACTGATGCATGAGAAACCCTCATGACTGTGGAAGGGTCGTTCAGGGAAGTCAGACTCTGTCCATCGTCAGATTCTGGAGTGCTAGTGCCGGGCGATATGCCGAGGCTGCGCTCTGCAGCAAAGAGTTGTCAGGGGAGAAGGTGAAGTCCACAAGGAATGGGAACATCTCAGAGGAAGAGCTGGTTACCATGGTTCTTCCAGTATGGACAGGTTTCGAATTAAGGCAATATGCTTAGACGACGTCCATTGTATATAGCAAACAGGCGGAAGCGGAAACGGGCAAAACGGCCGACATGAAAGAAGCTGGCTTCAAAACCGTGAGAATTGGACGGATCCCGACGCACCATGCCACGACGTTCGTCAACTCCAGGGTAAATTTTAGGGTAGGCACACATAGCTGCGTAGTTTAGGGACAAGTGCAGTAAGCAGTAAATGCGTCTTTACGCTGGTAATCTGGGTGCAAATGGACGACAGGAAGAAACATCCGAGCGTTGTGATCCGGGTGCACCCGCCACCCTCGCTTCTCCAAGAGTGTGAAGAAGTTAAAGTAGTCCAAACACTAGTAGAAGAAGACGAACGGGTACGTGTCTTGTGATCAGAAACCTTTTGACTTGCCTGCTCCACAAATGTGCAGGCCCTAATAATGACATACGGATACTTAATCAGACTTTTACTGGTACCATTAGCGATGTGTTCTACATGAAGGCTGATGCATCAGTCTATATATTTACACAGGATTCT
>JACEFZ010024200.1:125000-220000 GCA_014155875.1 Cepaea nemoralis | reverse complement strand
TATGGTGATAAGGGGTATTAGTGGTCAATATAGGGATGGTTATAAATATAATATGAGAGTATAATCTGAAAGAACTAAGAGTCTGGGTCTAGTAATATAGTGAGGGGGTCGTAGAGTGGTTGATGTCTGCTGTAATGGTGATGGTTGTCGATCGGGCCCGCCGAACACTGAAGAGGACTATCATCGCGTCTCAATACGGTTCCAGGTGCTTGGACTGTTCCTCTAGGCCATATATCATCGTAATCGTCTACACGAGCCTCGTTGTCTATAACAAATACAAAAACACATACAACCACAAAGACAACCATACAAGTATACAGCACAAAGACATCAACCATACAATCAGGAACGCCTATACGTCTACATTCAGACACACAAGTATAATGAAACAAACAGACATCCATACAAAAACACAACGATACTCAAACACAACCGCGCACACACACACAAGTATACAAAAACGAGAAAGAGGGTTAATATTTACCATGAGACCGGTAAAATGGTTTCTCATATGATAAACTCGCCCACGGGGCGCGCCCACGCGAGCACAGGAAAAGGCGGGCTCACGCATCACAAGGTCTGTTTGTTTTCGTTTGATTTATTGAAAATCTACAAATTGGTGGGTGAAAAAACATAGAAATCAAAACTATCATAAGGATTGATAATGAAATACTACAAATTGGTGGGAAAAAAAATAGAAAACAGATCTATCATAAGGATTGATAATGAAATAGGCCACTGTCAGCCTATTAAGACAGGAATGATTTTTCCCTTGTACATCAGAAATATATGAAAAGATCATTGAAGGATGTAACATCAATAGATATGCAGTCTTGTTTGTAGACAATGAACAGGAACAGACAGTCAAATACGTACATATACAGAAACAAACAGACACGCGTGCAGCCATACTCAGAATCATACTGACAGACAGATACACAACTGCGCACACACATTCAACTATATCCAAGACCATGGAGGGTCACACAAACTAACATACCAGACCGTGAAAGAGAGTTAAAACTGTACTATGAGACTGGGGTATTGTATCTAAGCATTCCAAGTGTGTTAGAACAAACCACACAGGGTCCATACCAACTTTTAATGAGAATAACACCCAACCGTATACGCGCATTAGTACCACAAACCCTGCTGATTCCAGAGTAGAGGACGGTAGTGTAAGTCTGGAAAACTAATCAGTCTTCTTCCTCTCGTGAGAAATCGAGATTCTACCAACAGATAGGTGGAAGGCCGTTGCTTACGAGACTATGATAATGAGAATAACAGGCAGACGTGTACGACCATTACTAACAAAATCCCCTGTTTCCAGAGTAGGTTGGCGCCAGTGAATGTCTGGAAAACTAATCACGCTACCCCGTATCGTGAGAAACCACGGAAGTCATCAGTACTTCGCGTTTCTTGAAGAAAGGTCACCGACATTAGTTAGCTGCTGCTCAGAGAACGAAGATGAACATTTCACTATAGCCTAAAACACTATAATATTTGTATTGTGATAGAACAGAATGTTAACGGTGTAAAATACACCTTCGATTTTCGTATGGACCAGTGTTATATTTATTACAGAGTATAGAACCATCATATACTATATCAGTAGACAAAAAACAAACGGCCGTGAGATGCGGTGCAGAGCTGGCAAATCGCGACAGACTAAGAAGTGGCGCTTGCACTGTAGATTTCTTCCAATATTTATATCTCCAAAACTAAATGTCTACCAAGAACACAAGGAGGGACCATGCTGCTTTGATGACAAGATGCTGTATTGGACACTGAAGGTAATACCCGTGTTGTCTTGTATGTTTTTGTATGTCTGTGTCTCACCACTAGCTTTCGTCAATAAGTAACCCACATCAGAAAAAAACAACACGACTTTAAAAAATACAATAAAGTCCAGTGAAGTATAGGCGTATAACAATATGTTTATTATTCGTTCAAAATGTATGGAAACAAAATAATGAATGAAATATTATGATTACATGGTGAAATAATTAAACATAAATATTATGTAATAACAGAGGGGAACACAATACATCATCATCATTCATCACCGAAATCAAACCACGCGAAGATATAACTGAGTGCATTTAATAATATTATTAAAAATATTACAAGCTTATATGCAGGAAATTGTATTAATGTGAGATTGTAATACGTCCACAAGTAGTCATACCACCTTTTTATATACATAACCCAATAGACGGAGTAATTTATATAATGTAGTACAGAATAATGTCAAAATATTTTTTGGGTATGTTATGAGAAGAAATGGATTGGAGAATTTGGTGACAACTGGCAAGATCGAGGGGGGACAGACCAAGGGGAAGACCTAGAAGCAAGTACCTGTATGGCTTGGTCTTGTGGCATGCTCGAGACAGAAACACGGAGCTGATCCACGACTCTGGTGATCGAGTGATGTCTTTTTAAAACCACTCCTTCTATGTGAAAGCAAGTGTAGTCCAACAGATTCATATCGTGATTTTTTTTGGTATGTTCTGTTATGTTAATATCTAAGAACCTGATAAATCTAGACACTTGTTATACCACCACACCAGAATACACCCGTAGTATGCATCGTATCGGTATGCGTGGGCGATATCATGTGTCGTGATTATTACTATCTTAATTCAGTTATACAGGCCACCGATTTAAGAAAATATTTATATAACCATCGTCTATAAAATATAACAATAATTATAATTTAAAACAAAAGCATTCAGGAAAAACCATACGACCATAACACAAATGTAAATATGATTATGAAACGTGCAGATGATGGATTACCACCCATCGTCTATAAAATATAACAATAATTATAATGTAAAACAAAAAAAAGCATTCAGGAAAAACCATACGACCATAACACAAATGTAAATATGATTATGAAACGTGCAGATGATAGATTACCACCCATCGTCTATAAAATATAACAATAATTATAATTTAAAACAAAAGCATTCAGGAAAAAAACATACGACCATAATAATTGTTTTAAACAATTAAATAAGTAGCGGCATAGTCGATATATTATCACTGGCAACCTTTCTTTTTATATACAAATAAGATAGAGCATCTCTGTGTTGTGTGTATGTATATACAGAAGAGTCTTGTGTTTTGAAGCCTATATTGGTTCCCCCACTTGGTGTTTGGGTGTTGAGTACTTCCAAAAAAGTGTCCTTGTTTAGATGAGTGTTGTGGTTTTTGGTCAAACCTTTGGTACTGATTTTATCATAATCTCCGACACAAATATACGTCTTACTACACAGTGACACCATCCCCTTCCCTTCGTATTCTAGTTTGAAAAGCCCGGGGGTTCTCTTTTCATAGGCTTTGATATCCACACAGTCCTGACAGGTAGTAGTTTTATGAACAGGACAGGTTTCAGACGGGAACCACTGATTGTAGACTCTGTCATATTCTTCTCGTAGGTGTGGTCTAACTACTTCAGAGAGTGAGTCGGCGCTAAGGGCCAAATATAGAGAGTCAGTGTCCATTTCACAAAGCTGAAAGTCCACCCTGTCTATAAATACGTCGAGAAAGTCATAATAAAACTCTAACATTCTTAATTTGGCATACTGATAAACGAAAAAACTAATCTGTAGAGGCAGATCCCAGACAGTTGTCTTCTTTACTGTCTCGACCTCAACAACGTCGTCAGTAAGGGGGGTCATTTTCTTAAACAAGGGGTTATTTACGAATTTCGTCGTGTCTTTTCCGTGACAGTAGGAGACATCAGTATGTTTGGCCTTGTTGGTTAATGTTTTGCCGTAAGCGGCATTACCTAACAACTTCATTGTTTCTGCCGTAATAGTCTCGGTGGTATGTCTGTCTCCCTCACGTCTGGCATCAGACACCGTATCCCCAAATTGTTTAGAACAACGAACAGGTTTATATTCAATCACTTGATATATTTCAGTGACTTCTAGATCATGTGTCAGATACCATCTTAGGAGTGGGGTGGTCAACAGGAGCTTTTCCCCAATATAACTACCTATTAATGTGCGACGTGGTCGTGTAAGCAAGTTATGTGATTCGGCGTACTCACGCATAAACTTACCTATATGCTCTCTACCCACCTCTATGTTTTTGAAGATGGGTGGCATTTCTGAAAAATGGTCTCTGAGAGAGGGTGGTACATGGATGTCGCATTCTATCAGTCCAAAAAGACTCTCATCTTTTACCGCATCGAGAATCTTAGTCATTGTTATGGGGAAGCGCCCAAACCAGGGTGTGACGAATGGGAAATTCGTGTCTATGAAAGTTTTAATATTTCTATCAGTCTTGTTTAGGGTCTCCCACTCACATTCCCACATTTCTATTACTGTAATTTTAACGACAGTCTCCAGATAACTACGAATCTCTTGTGTCTTCTTAAATAACTCCACCAGTGGTTTATTATTGACGGGGTTAATAGTTTTTCCCTTGGTTAGAGGGCAGCTTGGGTGACCGTGAAATAAACACCCATGGAATTGATAAGCTATCTTACTCTTCTTATCCCACCCATCTACGCGAATATGTCGATCACCTAGCCGCATTTCACCCCCATTAAATTGTGTCTTCAAGGATATGTTCTGGCTATGAGAGACCCACGCTAACCATGCTCTACACTTTTGTGTATACTTGTTTACCTTATGGGCTTTGAACCCGTCCTCTTTATATCTAATAGTAGGGAAGTCTGATGGCATATCTTTCATCAGAGACCATAGGTATAAAGCATTCGCATCAAACCCTTTAATACTTTTTACTGGTTTATTACCCCTGATACGAGTCTTATTGGCCTCGTGGTAACGATGAAAAATTATACTAGGCCCACCACAATATTGTCTCTTAACATCTTGTGTAACTTCTCCTCCTTCTTGCAACATAACGAGAATACTACCTCCTTGGGGAGGGTCTTAAAGAGATACTTTAGAGTAACCCCTGGGACAGAAATGGCGTCCTTAAACATGTCTACACCTAACTCTGTGTAAAAACTAACTTGTGCATCTAAAGCCTTGATAAATGGACCAACATCCTTGTTGTTATACCACACGAGAAAGTCTTCTAATGTAGTCATCTTATTATCGATCCAGGCTTTCTGACAAACTGTGTATTCTGCTTCGGAAATGTTACGGTTTTTAAGCTTTGAGAAAAAAGCTGTATGAGGTGGTAACTTTGTTTCTTTTAATTTGTCTAAATCTGTTATGAATTCGTAAGGGAAATATCCCTTGGTCTCCTCAACACCATACGCCGCTAGATATTTTGAGTAGGTGAATCCTACCGCTAAATAATTACTGATATCTAGGAATTTCAACTGAGCAGTGGCAATACACATAAAATTATTATTTCTTTTAACTACAAATTTGATCGAAGACCCCTCTGATGTAGTAAAGTATGAGATCAAATATGGCTTAATCATATTTAGATCATACTTACCAGAGTTATATCCTATCACAGGGATCTGTTGTAAGTACCCATCTAACTTACTCGTCAGCGTTGACTGATTCATTTCACCCAACTTTCTATACACCCCACTAAATTTATCACGCAAACATTCATATGCTTTCGCTGCTACTTCATGTAGATGATCAACCATTCTATTAATCAAGTCTTGGGGATCACCGGTTGAAATAAAACAAACAGGCTTCTCAAACGCCGGTACATTGGATGCTACTGAACATGACATTGGAATATGTTTTGCTAAATACTTAGTAGACTCTCTGTCGTTAGGTAGTTTGGAACTACACAAATAACACTCATAATCATAGGCAATCCTATATGGGTACACATACGCGGTATCGACCGAAATACCTTGCTCTGCAATTAATTCCCACACTGTTTCTGCTGGATTGTAGACCCCTCCTTTATACCGAGTCTTGATTTCCCCTCCAGTGCATGTCTTCCAATGTCTCTCCATTTTATTACACCTCGGCCATAATTTCCCACATTGTGGGCAACTAAATGAACGAGCTAATTTGTCAATATCTTTAATATACATAAAATGGTCTTTAAACAATAATAGTCTTAATGTGGTCTCATAATTCCCACTCCCTCTAAGTTTTGGGACTAAGGCTTGGTTTTCGTTGTATTCGAAAATAGCTATATTAATGCCAAAACATTGTTCCAAACTGGTGATTTGAAGTAGTTTAATACCAGGAAAACTACGTATGGACTCTATATGCTGATGTTCTTTCCACTCATTAACTAAACGTTTGGTAGGTGCGTGAAGTCTGTTTATGTTCGCGCCCTTGAATAATGATAGGGATCTAAAGAAACAAAAGTTATCTGTGTACATTTTCTTACCTTGCACACGTTGTAGTGTGTTGATGGCTTTGTTTTGTGTAATATGTAGTGGTATGTCACCTAACCAGCAACCTATCGGAAACTCAGGGATATGAAAGAGGTAAAAACATATGCCAGCTACTGTCTCTAGTGTATATTTGGTATCTGTACGTTGTTGCATGGCGTAGGAATGAATGTCATGTTCGTGAACTGTTGTAAGGAAGGCATCAAAGTCGTATCTGTTATTTATTAGCGCTGGAAATTCTAAAACAGAAGAATTGTTAAATGATGCATGATAGAATCTAAGATCTTGTGTTTCTCTATGTCGTAACACTAAATGAAAGCTAAAGTTGACCTTAAAACGACTAATTTGAGCGTTGAAAATCTTATACAGCGTATCTGTCCAGTTGATAGGGCTCTGTATCTCCGGGCTAATAAAGAAGGTGTATGTCGATAAATACTTGTTAATCTTGTGATGTGTCCTGATAGCTTCCCAATTTTCTCTATATGTTTGTTGAATATCCGATGGAAGGATGTGTAGTGTCTCAGGTTCCCCGGCTGCTAAGATGGTCGCTTCGTCTTCTAGCAGTTGTTAAAGAATATTCTCGTCTGGGTGTATCTGACTGTTAGTTATATTGGTTTCAGTTGGTGGTGTTGTCTCTGCTGTATCCATAAGCCGGTGATGATGTATTCGTTTGTGTTTTTGTAGGCCCTCGTTCGTATTATACACCTTATCACATAACTGACAGGGGTATTTCAGGTGCTTCTCATTGTGAATGGTCCGAATGTGACGCTTAAGGGTGTAGTTATCATAATAGGATTTGTCGCATAGTGAACATCGGTAGCGGTGTGGTACTTGTATTAGACTACGAGGCTTTTGACCATATTCAGGTGGTGTGTTCAGCTGGTGTGATGATGATATTGGTGGTATCGTCGTCGTTGTAGAGGTAGGTGAAGTAATTGATGTATCCATATACGGTTGATGCTGTGTTCGTTTATGGTTTTTTAGTCCAGTCATCGTATTATACACCTTATCACATAACTGACAGGTATGTATTTGGTCTTTCCCCTCGTGAATGGTCCGAATGTGGTGAGTGAACTGATACATATCACAAAAGGTTGTGTCACACACTGAACACCTGAAAGTAGAGCTGGTGGCCATATTGATGGAACACGTCGTATTGGTAAGGGGGTCCACGTAGTAGTCTTACTGGAATGTCTGAATACCTCAGCCAACTGTGTGTTGTTGTTTTTTGTGAGCATGGTCTAGCAGTACATCAAGACCATGATAATTCCAGCCCTGTGCAATCCTGTGTGTGGTGAATTGTGGTTTGTAACCACCTGTTTACCATCGTTGTATGACCGGTGTCGACAGCTTCTCAGTTTTTCTGGTGTAATAGTTCAAGAGTTCTTGTTGTGAGACGCTATCACATAGCCTTAGTTATCGCTACAACGACACCATGATAATTCATATCACACTTCACCACTAAGGTAGTATTAGTACAATGATAGTATAATAGTGATTATTACACTACCACACTGCTAGTTGCAGTGATTGTAACAAACTATTCAGTAGGAAAAAAATCCAGCACTGAGTACCACCGACATCACTACTACTGAGAGTTGTTGTGGTATTGTAGACTGAATCAGAATGAGGGCTTACAGGAGACTCTGTTATTTATACATGAACTACCCACACCTAACACTGCTACCACCCCACATTTCCAAACCACCACGGGGTCATGTGTAAGTCTTATCATACACCCACACCAGACATACCCCTCCCCCTACCCCTACTGAGTGTAAAAAGTTTTGAAGACACACCAAACACACGGTAGTAGTTGAGTGAGCATACATCACAGTCAGCACTTTTACCCCCACCCGGCAAAACAATGTCTACTTGTCAGAGCTGTCTGTTTTGGTGAGATAATAACTGGGTGGTGTTATCTCACGCAATACTTTCTCGTCGAGGCCAAGGTTATGACCTAGTATTCAATGTTTGAAACATCAGTTTTTTTTTTTTATTTAGAGCTGTAAGTCGCTGTCATGTTTTGGTGGGAAAAGTCGTGGGTGATGGTACTTCTCACGGAATAGTCTCTGGTCGAGGTCAAGGCTGTGGCCTGGTATTCGTTTTTGGAGATTACGAACAACGTAATTACTTTCTTTCTCCGAGGTCATGTTTGCATCAGACATCAGATGTCTTATGTGGTATTCTGCTGACTAAGTTTCCTGGTGGTTCTGGTGGGAACATGACCTTAGTATCGTTTACAACTGTATAAAGCCAAGTCGTTTATGGAACTGAGTCTCCACAACCAAAGACTACTCACTCTGTGATAGTAGAATCTGTGTGTTCTACAATCGACTTGAAACAATTCGCTTTTAGTACCATCTGTGGTGTTGGATCTCCACAACTGAACGTACTCAGCACTGCTACCAGATTTGTTGTATAATTAACTTGGATCAAGGTGTTTTTGGTAAGTTGATATTTTGTATTTTCCAATGAACCATAGTAGTTTAATAATTTTATGAACACACACACAGACAAGCGTACATACAGACAAGCGTACACACATGTAAGCACAACCACAGACATATACAGACAAGTACACATACAGACAAGTACACACCTAAATAATCAAGAGACATCATACATATTTTAAAAATCAAAAAGACAAAACATTTTTTTAAATTTATTATTTTTTATTTTTTAATTCTTCATACACATAAATGAACAGTGATGTATGGTGTTGTGTTCTATAGAACTTTTCTCTTTGTTGCCTTCTTTCGGGGGTCGATCAGTGGTATAAGGTTGTCCGAATAGGAATAGGTTGGTTGCTGGTCCCCTGGTTGGGTATTGAAGTTTGTAATCTGAGTGTCGTAGACATATGCTGGTGTAGTATCCTGTTGAATATCATAGACATATGATGTAGCTGCATCGTCATATGGTATCGTCTGACCACATCTGTTACTGACTTGATTGTCTTGATTACTGATTTGGATGAGGTGATTAGTGGTTTGCTTGTCTTGATTACTGACTTGTTTGACTTGCTTGGGTTGGTTACCTTGATTGGTTGTGAATCGATCAAACTCAGCTAGAATCTCACTCTGCATACCGATCATCTGTTCATATTCTTGGCGAGTAAGTGTCATCCCTATTTTGGTCGGAAACTTGATATCGGATTCGCCAAAAAATCTCCTTATATGCAACGTAGTCGCACCTCTGTACGATGAGACAAACACAGCCTTGGTACCAGTACCCACTGGTCTAACAGTCTCACCACCTCGAGTCATATAGACCCAGTTAGCAGGCACAGTTGTTCGGTCTGTAGTCATCTTTAGCTTATAATACTTGAGTGTTACCAACCTCGGCTTTTTATACCACTGGTTGGGTAAATAACATCCAGATTAAACCGGTTTCAACGAGTTATATCTAGAAACACTCGACCTATATTACAAACTGAACCAATTCATGTTTAGAAATGTTTTGTACGTAGGCACCAATGGGTACTCGACCTACAACCTGGTCATTGACCCCTCTGTTTGAAGCATGGTATCGAGTATGTGGCAACCCCACAGTTGTGATATTTATCATTCTGGTCGTAGTCGTAGGCTCAGACGTGGTGTTTGTTTTGTCTACTCGTGACTGTCTGTAGCGAGTTTCTCAAGGTCGATAAAGTCTATTTTTAACCATGCGGTAATATTGTCAACCTCTCCCTGGCCGAGCAGCTTTCTTTTCGTGAGATATAAGTGAATCTTCACCAGTGGTGTTGTAAACACGTCTTCCACAGGTGACCCAGTCTGGTCTTGTCTAGTTTCGATGTGGTGTCTGTTGTAATACCTAAACATCTGGACTCGGAATGAGTCATAGTGCCTTGGGCTATTGAATGTTACAGTAACACATTTTACGGCGTTTTTATGTTTAATGAGTACACCAGCGGGGTGTGCACATCTGTTGAGACTGTTCTTGACTGCCCTCTGTTTGTTCAGTGTATAATTTTTAGTAACCACGTCTCTTACCACACCTAGAGACTGGTCTAGTGGCTGTGTAGACATCTTTTCTTGTTGTGTGTGATGATATTCAGTCTTTTCTTCGCACTATCACTAGGGCGATCAATTACGACGTGTGCTCTTCGTGTCAGTAGTGTTCATTGGAGTATTATAGTACGTTGTAGTCAGTGTGAAACACAGCCTGAGAAGAAAAAAAAGAATACCAATGAGGTACTATAAACCACCATCGCTTCTATCATCACCCATCTAAATTTTTTCTTCTTTGTTTAGAAGAGGTTTAATACTCATCCACCAGTGTGGATTGACTGAACGATAATGATGTCGGTGACGTTGATCTTTCACTCCTGGCTGGGGATGGTTCTGGAGTTTCGTTTTGACGATTATAATCGAGGATGCTCTCCTCAATTCTATTCAGGCTTAATGTAATTATTTCGTCTTTAGTGAAGTGTTGTTTTAGCACATCCCGTAGTCGAACCGTTACTAGGTCCGCAAAGCTACCACCTTCACCATCATCACAAGAATGAGCGAAGGGATTCTCGGCTTCTTGATTTTGCGGGGTATTAAGACACCCCATACAATAACTGTTTGGTTCTGCTCTTAGTAGGCTCCACAGGTCCCTTATTAGTTTTTCTTGGGCATACGTATCTGCAACAACCATAGATAAGATTAAGGTAGTATAACACCATTATAGATATACATAATATAAATAATAACTATGTATCTGACATGTATCCATGTAGACCATATATTACTACCGATAACGGTTATGTAGACTCTACAGGACACACTTTCACCTTCTCCGCGAAAATTCCTATGTGATATGCTACCATCATATCCTTATGTTCTAGGTATCACCACTATTTCACATCGCCACAACCTAGTATACTATATGAAGAAGTGACTTGTCTCTTAAGTTATATATGTTTAGCACCATATACTATTGTATTATACTAGGTTTATGATATTAAGGTACTTGGAGACACATAACGACTATGTGATAGATTTATCAAACACCAACTTACCGTATTTGTCTTGCCACATAGTGCCGTGTTGTCAGAGAACGATACTTCTAGACGCCAAGGACAGAGTAGTTGATTACAAGGGACGCCTAGTATTTATACACTGTCTGGTTTGTGCACACGGTACCACATCTGCTGACTTGGCAGTTTGTATTCGTCACCTCTCTTTTTTTTTTTTAGTTCTCATATCCCTGAACACGTGGAAAAATAACATATCAACAAAATGTCAGTTTGTGACCTCATCACCCCTCTCACCCCATTAATTGCTGTTAAAAAAAGGGCGGGGTTTCCGTGTTGTGATACAAAAAACTGCTGAGTTGTTTTTTTTACCTGTAATACTACCAGGGTGATATAGTGGTTACTGGTCTTCTTGTTCTCTTACCACCTATATAATTGTCTAATTACCATATCTATAAATTCAAATATAGCTATATATGTCTGCTTGTTACAGACAATGAATCCTCGTGACACCATTGAGGCTGCCATCACGGAGCTGGAGACGAATATCATGACCTACTGTGTTGGTTGCCTGGAGGACCAGCCCAACCAGCTGGCTCATACGTGTATGGGTCATACTTTCAGAGAGGTTGTCGACGCTCATCTGGGGGATGTGATGCGAGTCGTATTGACAACTGATGATCTGATCAGGATAGCCTTTCCTTTCTTCCGGCGTCGTGTTCTGCGGGCCCACAGGCACCGTCGGCGACAGCAACCACTGACACCCCCACCCTCACCACTCCTGCTACGGTGGAGTCCTCCATACATCACTCCACCCCACCCAGTCAGAATTAGATCACCATCCCCTCAATATATTATTAATCCCACACCACCCCACCAGACTCCTCCACCTCAACCGCCCCCTGCAAGTCTACGTCGAGCCAACACCTTACAATTACCAGACCCCTCTATAACACCACCCCGGCGGCCTCTTTTATCCCTAAGACGGGAGAATGCGTTCCTATTACCCCACGACCCTGATTGTTTCATTGTTGAAGCCATTCCCCCTCTAGTAATAATCACCATCGATTAACTCATATCTGATTTTGATGTTTCCATTCACCCTCTAGTAATAATAACCACAGACAAGACAGACCTCTACAGGACCAGTCATCTTTCTACAATAACCCGCTGATCCCCTTTGGGGTCGTAAACCCTTTTTAAATGTTGTATACCAATAAAAAAAACACTTGAAAATATTACTTTTTTGTTTTTAATTTTGTCTCTCTGTTTTACTGTGTCAGACTCCTACAACCCTCTTTTGTTCAGTAACCATCTACACCTCTTACTTCGTCGAGTATAAAGACGACCCATCACACTATAAATGTTGGGGAAATAAAAAGGAAAGAAGGACTGGTGGATTAACCGTGGTATTATATAAATAAAAGGCGAAGAAGAAGTATAAAGAAGTATATGGGGAGGTTGTTGGCAGACCATGTCACTGGGAGAAGAGTAAAAGATGTATGTTTACTCAAACTTGGTTTTAGCGAAGGTTAGAAGACAAAGAGGGAATGGAGTATGGGGATTTGGAGTAAAGATTTTTCCTTTATAAGGAAAATTCTTTATTAAACATGGGGAGGTGTAACAGTGTTGGGCATAATTGGGATCTAGTGGGAAACTCAGATACAGCACGATTGAGCATTGAGACTGAAAGGGGTGGGAGATGCTCAATCGTGACGTATTATGTTGTTAAGGTTAGTGAACATCGGATAGCCCAGCTGAGAAGACGCGGCTTGTCGTCTTAATAATAAAGAATAAAGTTTTGATTACAGATCAAGTCTTATTACTTCCTTTCGACACTGTTATATAGTAGTAGTAGTAGTAGTAGTAGTAGTAGTAGTAGTAGTAGTAGTAGTAGTAGTAGTAGTAGTAGTAGTAGTAGTAGTAGTAGTAGTAGTAGTAGTAGTAGTTGTTGTCCGGTCCGTGCCGTGCTATGATACAGAGAGTGAGAGGCGGTCACATCAGGAGGCACCGTAAGGGGGAGGCATAAGCAGCGAAATCAAGCAACAATTGAACCATTCAATAATTAAACATCTTAAATGGCGGCATTTCGATAAGTAAAAATCAGTTAAGGGGCGGTATTTCGAAGACTTGCATGATACTGAGAAAATCTACCGCAATGCCCTGGTTGTAGTAGTAGTAGTAGTAGTAGTAGTAGTAGTAGTAGTAGTAGTAGTAGTAGTAGTAGTAGTAGTAGTAGTAGTAGTAGTAGTGGTGGTGGTGGTGGTGGTGGCAGTTGTAATAGTAGTAGTAGTAGTAGTAGTAGTAGTAGTAGTGATGGTGGTGGTGGTGGTGGTGGTGGCAGTAGTAATAGTAGTAGTAGTAATAGTAATAGTAGTAGTAGTAGTAGTACTAGTAGTAGTAGTAGTAGTAGTAGTAGGAGTGGTGGTGGTGTTGATGGTGGTGGTGGTGGCAGTGGTAGTAGTGGTAGCAGTAGCAACAGCAGTAGTAGTAGTTGTTGTTGTTCTTGTTGTTGAGAGGAGGAGGAAGAAGAAACCGGATAGATTTCTCTTTGTCTTAAATGCCCCTTAGGATGTTATGATTACCCAATGGATTTTCTTGTGCAGAACTTTATCATATCTATCTTCATCTTTACTTTCTTTGACTACTATAGTTGTTAAGATGGTCCCTAAACAGATCCTGCCGTTGGGGTGTGAAGTGTTAGGCCATCACACATATGAGGTGGAATAGCCAGTTCTCTTCCTCGTCGTCTTCCTTTACAGAACATTCTGAAAATTGTCTTGTTTCCTAGCCATTGTATAGAAGGTAGTCTGCCATGGCCTTCTTGCCATCCATGACCATATTGGCCAGTTAACTTAGCTATTGTCTAAATATAGAGATTTGTCTACTGGCAAGAACTTGAGACCACAGCCAACTACTTGTCAGCTGCTCTCAAGCGCAGTCCGATACATGCTCATATGTTTTCACGATACTCTGCTTTCTTTTGTTTTTTTCTTTTGGTGTGCGGGGTGTGAGAGGGTTAAATGGTTACACCTCTTTACCAAAGGATGGCCAGTACGCAGCGTGGGAAAGCAAGTGCTTACTTCTCCTTCTCCATTGATTGCAATACCCTTTACCTCGGCATTTCATCATCATCATCATCATCATTCATCATCATCATCATCATCATCATCATCATCTGCCATGCGATAGCGAGGGCGGTAATGTTTCGCCATCTTACACGATCGCCAGAGTCGTGGATAAGCTCTATGTTCTTGTGTCGACCGTGCCATGTAACCAAGTCACTGATATATTTTACTTCTCTGTCTTCCCTGTTCTTTTCTCCCGGTCTTGCCAGTGATCACCAAATTCTCTAGTTTATTGCTTCTCATAACCTCTTAAAAAATCTAATGTCTACGAGTAATTGAATTTCTCTAATCAGTTTGCGGTGTTCATGTGTTCTTGTGTGTTGCCGGGGCCCATACGGGGAGCAAAGAATAGTAACACTGTTGCCTACCATGCACGTCGTAAGAGGCGACTAAGGAGGCTATGGTTCCGTCGCCCTGCTACTGAGTGAGTGCGTGGCGCGACACTGTGAGCTGTGAATTTCGCGTGGAATGCTTTTACATCTGTTCGCAGTTTGTAGCGTGAACTGCATGTTCGGAACGATGGCGGCCGGCTGTTGCTGGATTGACTGGTTTGCCTTTTCGGTTCACGAGGTGCATTTTTCAGGAGACTCCTGGAGTCGTCGCTGGAGCTACGGAGTTCGTGCTTTGTGCGGCGCTTTCGGCGGGTTGCCCTGCGGAAAGAGACCGAGCCATATGGGATAAAACCCGGGTCAATGAAGTCTTTCTGGTGACTGCCGTTTCCATCGACAATGAACTGTATTTCTCGTGGAGGACTTTTGTGTTGGCATTCTGGCGGCGGCATTATGCACAGTGTACCTGTGCGGGCTGTTGGCTTGCCGATACTCCTGTCTATTCCATTGTTCACATAGGGCAGTGAGGAGCATTTTGTGTGATATTCACTGGCACAGGAACGGAGCATAATGGGGACGACCCGTTGCCGTGAAGTTGGAACCGCGACTAACTAACTAACTAATTTGTTTCTCTGCAGGACTTTCTCATTGGGTTTTCTGTCTCTGCATGGTATTCTTGCATTTTTATCAGAAAAAAAGCATATTCCACCGTCATTAGATGTTTTTCAGCGTGTCTGTTCATTGTACAACGTTTCACATCCATAATACATGCAGATGTCAAAAAGCTAGTTCACTTACATATCAACTATCACCCATAATGAAACACCCAATTATACTCATGTCCGCAAAACGACAGATAATAAACAGCATATTCACACTAACCCTATGCACCAATCTCAAACTTGGCTCTTTATTCAATCACACTTTCACAAAAATCAACACCTGCGAGATGAGATGCCTGAGGAGAGCTGCCAACTTAACAATCCGAGACCGAGTAAGAAATGCTGTTACTCAGACAGACATTGGGATCAACACCTTGTGCCACATTTATTGAAAGACAGAAGATCAAGTGGTTTGGCCATGTCGTTAGAACTGCAACACCACCAACTACCATCCACTGGCCTTAACATCAAAGATTCATCTGCGACCAGACCAAGAGGACGGCCCAAGAAGAAAATGGATTGACGACTATCAAAGACATTGTACAATCACACGGAATGACACTATCCAGTGCCGCCCATCGGGCGCTGGAACGCAAATTATTCCTCCCCACGACGGCAGAAATGGAAGATGATGATGATGATACAATACTGCTACTATGTAGCACTTCAACACTATTTTTCTCGTTGCAACTGACATATTTTGGTACTTCAATTTTTAATTCACCGCAACAAAGAAGAATCCCTTCGAGCCTCAGTTGCATCGGTCCGACAATCATTTTCCGGTTAAGTGTTGATTGGTCAGCATGTTTTCCATCTCTCAAAAGGCTACCATTGCTATGGTGTTTCTTATTCGAATCTCTTCAAGACACACCCCTCCCCTCTCCATCAGACTGTTCTGACACTCCATACCTATTCCAATATGCGAAACCGTGACTTGTTGTGCTGTCCTAGCTCCGCAGACAGACTCGGAAGTGCTCCGTAGAAATCGATGGCCTGTGTTGTCTTTGTATCAGTCTGTGCTGACTGGATGCAACGCATGTATACACCTTACAGTATGTGCAGGCAATCTCATGCTTGTGTCTTGAAAGCGATTTATCTATGGAATGTGCAGGAACATTGTTGGTTGTAATTTTGTTTTCACTAACTGGAAAAATGGATTTCGTACAGGTTTGTTGCTACATTTGTTTATTTTTATGTGCTGGCCTGTGAGTTGACTCGTCCCTGTTGTGTCTCTGCACTGACTCACCTGAGCTGCCAATTTCCTATTTTTCGGGGGGAAAAAGATTAATGCATTTATTTGTAGGCATTGATTAGCATTCTAAAGTGGGGGAAAGCCATGCGGAAATACATGTTATTAATAAAGATAGCAATTTATTATTAGTAATTACTACATAGCGTTGTTTAAAGAAATTTTTTAAAACAACGGCTATGTAGTAATTACTAATAATAAATTGCTATCTTTATTTAATAACATGTATTTCCGCATGGCTTTCCCCCACTTTTAGAATGCTAATCAATGCCTACAAATAAATGCATTAATCTTTTTCCCCCCGAAAAAATAGGAAATTGGCAGCTCAGGTGAGTCAGTGCAGAGACAACAACAGGGACGAGTCAAACTCACAGGCCAGCACATAAAAATAAACAAATGTAGCAACAAACCTGTACGAAATCCATTTATCCCAGTTAGTGAAAACAAAATTACAACCAACAATGTTCCTGCACATTCCATAGATAAATCGCTTTCAAGACACAAGCATGAGATTGCCTGCACATACTGTAAGGTGATACATGCGTTGCATCCAGTCAGCACAGACCTAGATACAAAGACAAACACAGGCCATCGATTTCTACGGAGCACTTCCGAGTCTGTCTGCGGAGCTAGGACAGCACAACAAGTCACGGTTTCGCATATTGGAATAGGTATGGAGTGTCAGAACAGTCTGATGGGAGGGGGAGGGGTGTGTCTTGAAGAGATTCGAATAAGAAACACCATAGCAATGGTAGCCTTTTGAGAGATGGAAAACATGCTGACCAATAACACTTAACCGGAAAATGATTGTCGGACCGATGCAACTGAGGCTCGAAGGGATTCTTCTTTGTTGCGGTGAATTAAAATTGAAGTACCAAAAATATGTCAGTTGCAACGAGAAAAATAGTGTTGAAGTGCTACATAGTAGCAGTATTGTATTCATCATCATCATCTTCCATTTCTGCCGTCGTGGGGAGGAATAATTTGCGTTCCAGCGCCCGATGGGCGGCACTGGATAGTGTCATTCCGTGTGATTGTACAATGTCTTTGATATCGTCAATCCATTTTCTTCTTGGGCGTCCTCTTGGTCTCGTCGCAGATAATCTTTGATGTAAGGCCAGTGGTGGTAGTTGGTGGTGTTGCAGTCTAACGACATGGCCAAACCACTTGATCTTCTGTCTTTCAATAAATGTGGCACAAGGTGTTGATCCCACTGTCTGTCTGGTAACAGCATTTCTTACTCGGTCTCGGATTGTTAAGTTGGCAGCTCTCCTCGGGCATCTCATCTCGCAGGTGTTGATTTTGTGAAAGTGTGATTTGAATAAAGGCCAAGTTTGAGATTGGTAGCATAGGGTTAGTGTGAATATGCTGTTTATTATCTGTCGTTTTGCGGACATGAGTATAATTGGGTGTTTCATTATGGGTGATAGTTGATATGTAAGTGAACTAGCTTTTTGACATCTGCATTGTATTATGGATGTGAAACGTTGACAATGAACAGACACGCTGAAAAACATCTAATGACGGTGGAAATATGATTTTTTTTTTCTGATAAAAATGCAAAGAATACCATGCAGAGACAGAAAACCCAATGAGAAAGTCCTGCAAGAAACAAATTAGTTAGTTAGTTAGTCGCGGTTCCAACTTCACGGCAACGGGTCGTCCCCATTATGCTCCGTTCCTGTGCCAGTGAATATCACACAAAATGCTCCTCACTGCCCTATGTGAACAATGGAATAGACAGGAGTATCGGCAAGCCAACAGCCCGCACAGGTACACTGCAGAATACCGCCGCCAGAATGCCATCACAAAAGTCCTCCACGAGAAATACAGTTCATTGTCGATGGAAACGGCAGTCACCAGAAAGACTTCATTGACCCGGGTTTTATCCCATATGGCTCGGTCTCTTTCCGCAGGGCAACCCGCCGAAAGCGCCGCACAAAGCACGAACTCCGTAGCTCCAGCGACGACTCCCAGGAGTCTCCTGAAAAATGCACTCGTGAACCGAAAAGGCAAACCAGTCAATCCAGCAACAGCCGGCCGCCATCGTTCCGAACATGCAGTTCACGCTACAAACTGCGAACAGATGTAAAAGCATTCCACGCGAAATTCACAGCTCACAGTGTCGCGCCACGCACTCACTCAGTAGCAGGGCGACGGAACCATAGCCTCCTTAGTCGCCTCTTACGACGT
This sequence comes from Cepaea nemoralis, assembly GCA_014155875.1. Taxonomy (NCBI): domain Eukaryota; kingdom Metazoa; phylum Mollusca; class Gastropoda; order Stylommatophora; family Helicidae; genus Cepaea; species Cepaea nemoralis. The sequence goes on along the minus strand of JACEFZ010024200.1, from coordinate 201,178 downwards.
GCATGGTAGGCAACAGTGTTACTATTCTTTGCTCCCCTGTATGGGCCCCGGCAACACACAAGAAACACATGAACACCGCAAACTGATTAGAGAAATTCAATTACTCGTAGACAATTAAGATTTTTTAAGAGGTTATGAGAAGCAATAAACTAGAGAATTTGGTGATAACTGGCAAGACCGGGAGGAAAAGAACAAGGGGAAGACAGAGAAGTAAATATATCAGTGACTTGGTTACATGGCATGGTCGACACAAGAACATAGAGCTTATCCACGACTCTGGCGATCGTGTAAGATGGCGAAACATTACCGCCCTCGCTTATCGCATGGCAGATGATGATGATGATGATGATGATGATGATGATGATGATGATGATGATGATGAATGATGATGATGATGATGAAATGCCGAGGTAAAGGGTATTGCAATCAATGGAGAAGGAGAAGTAAAGCACTTGCTTTCCCACGCTTGCGTACTGGCCATCCTTTGGTAAAGAGGTGTAACCATTTAACCCTCTCACACCCCGCCCCCCCCCCCCCCCCCCAAGCAGAGTATCGTGAAAACATATGAGCATGTAGCGGACTGCGCTTGAGAGCAGCTGACAAGTAGTTGGCTGTGGTCTCAAGTTCTTGCCAGTAGACAAATCTCTATATTTAGACAATAGCTAAGTTAACTGGCCAATATGGTCATGGATGGCAAGAAAGGCCATGGCAGACTACCTTCTATACAAATGGCTAGGAAACAAGACAATTTTCAGAATGTTCTGTAAAGGAAAGACGACGAGGAAGAGAACTGGCTATTCCACCTCATATGTGTGATGGCCTAACACTTCACACCCCAACGGCAGGATCTGTTAGGGACCATCTTAACTACTATAGTAGTCAAAGAAAGTAAAGATGAAGACAGATATGATAAAGTTCTGCACAAGAAAATCCATTGGGTAATCATAACATCCTAAGGGGCATTTAAGACAAAGAGAAATCTATCCGGTTTCTTCTTCCTCCTCCTCTCAACAACAAGAACAACAACAACTACTACTACTGCTGTTGCTACTGCTACCACTACTACCACTGCCACCACCACCACCATCAACACCACCACCACTCCTACTACTACTACTACTACTACTACTAGTACTACTACTACTACTACTATTACTATTACTACTACTACTATTACTACTGCCACCACCACCACCACCACCACCATCACTACTACTACTACTACTACTACTACTACTACTATTACTACTGCCACCACCACCACCACCACTACTACTACTACTACTACTACTACTACTACTTACTACTACTACTACTACTACTACTACTACTACTACTACTACTACTACTACTACTACAACCAGGGCCTTGCGGTAGATTTTCTCAGTATCATGCAAGTCTTCGAAATACCGCCCCTTAACTGATTTTTACTTATCGAAATGCCGCCATTTAAGATGTTTAATTATTGAATGGTTCAAATTGTTGCTTGATTTCGCTGCTTATGCCTCCCCCTTACGGTGCCTCCTGATGTGACCGCCTCTCACTCTCTGTATCATAGCACGGCACGGACCGGACAACACTACTACTACTACTACTACTACTACTACTACTACTACTACTACTACTACTACTACTACTACTACTACTACTACTACTACTACTACTACTACTACTACTACTATATAACAGTGTCGAAAGGAAGTAATAAGACTTGATCTGTAATCAAAACTTTATTCTTTATTATTAAGACGACAAGCCGCGTCTTCTCAGCTGGGCTATCCGATGTTCACTAACCTTAACAACATAATACGTCACGATTGAGCATCTCCCACCCCTTTCAGTCTCAATGCTCAATCGTGCTGTATCTGAGTTTCCCACTAGATCCCAATTATGCCCAACACTGTTACACCTCCCCATGTTTAATAAAGAATTTTCCTTATAAAGGAAAAATCTTTACTCCAAATCCCCATACTCCATTCCCTCTTTGTCTTCTAACCTTCGCTAAAAACCAAGTTTGAGTAAACAATACATCTTTTACTCTTCTCCCAGTGACATGGTCTGCCAACAACCTCCCCATATACTTCTTTATACTTCTTCTTCGCCTTTTATTTATATAATACCACGGTTAATCCAACCAGTCCTTCTTTCCTTTTTATTTCCCCAACATTTTATAGTGTGATGGGTCGTCTTTATACTCGACGAAGTAAGAGGTGTAGATGGTTACTGAACAAAAGAGGGTTGTAGGAGTCTGACACAGTAAAACAGAGAGACAAAATTAAAAACAAAAAAGTAATATTGTCAAGTGTTTTTTTTATTGGTATACAACATTTAAAAAGGGTTTACGACCCCAAAGGGGATCAGCGGGTTATTGTAGAAAGATGACTGGTCCTGTAGAGGTCTGTCTTGTCTGTGGTTATTATTACTAGAGGGTGAATGGATACATCAAAATCAGATATGAGTTAATCGATGGTGATTATTACTAGAGGGTGAATGGCTTCAACAATGAAACAATCAGGGTCGTGGGGTAATAGGAACGCATTCTCCCGTCTTAGGGATAAAAGAGGCCGCCGGGTGGTGTTATAGAGGGGTCTGGTAATTGTAAGGTGTTGGCTCGACTGTAGACTTGCAGGGGGCGGTTGAGGTGGAGGAGTCTGGTGGTGTGGTGTGGGATTAATAATATATTGAGGGGATGGTGATCTAATTCTGACTGGGTGGGGTGGAGTGATGTATGGAGGACTCCACCGTAGCAGGAGTGGTGAGGGTGGGGGTGTCAGTGGTTGCTGTCGCCGACGGTGCCTGTGGGCCCGCAGAACACGACGCCGGAAGAAAGGAAATGCTATCCTGATCAGATCATCAGTTGTCAATACGACTCGCATCACATCCCCCAGATGAGCGTCGAAAACTTCTCTGAAAGTATGACCCATACACGTATGAGCCAGCTGGTTAGGCTGGTCCTCCAGGCAACCAACACAGTAGGTCATGATATTCGTCTCCAGCTCCGTGATGGCAGCCTCAATGGTGTCACGAGGATTCATTGTCTGTAACAAGCAGACATATATAGCTATATTTGAATTTATAGATATGGTAATTAGACAATTATATAGGTGGTAAGAGAACAAGAAGACCAGTAACCACTATATCACCCTGGTAGTATTACAGGTAAAAAAAAACAACTCAGCAGTTTTTTGTATCACAACACGGAAACCCCGCCCTTTTTTAAGCAATTAATGGGGTGAGAGGGGTGATGAGGTCACAAACTGACGTTTTGTTGATATGTTATTTTGCCACGTGTTCAGGGTTATGAGAACTAAAAAAAAGAGAGGTGACGAATACAAACTGCCAAGTCAGCAGATGTGGTACCGTGTGCACAAACCAGACAGTGTATAAATACTAGGCGTCCCTTGTAACCAACTACTCTGTCCTTGGCGTCTAGAAGTATCGTTCTCTGACAACACGGCACTATGTGGCAAGACAAATACGGTAAGTTGGTGTTTGATAAATCTATCACATAGTCGTTATGTGTCTCCAAGTACCTTAATATCATAAACCTAGTATAATACAATAGTATATGGTGCTAAACATATATAACTTAAGAGACAAGTCACTTCTTCATATAGTATACTAGGTTGTGGCGATGTGAAATAGTGGTGATACCTAGAACATAAGGATATGATGGTAGCATATTACATAGGAATTTTCGCGGAGAAGGTGAAAGTTTGTCCTGTAGAGTCTACATAACCGTTATCGGTAGTAATATATGGTCTACATGGATACATGTCAGATATATAGTTATTATTTAAAATTATGTATATCTATAAGGGTGTTATACTACCTTAATCTTATCTATGCTTGTTGCAGATACGTATGCCCAAGAAAAACTAATAAGGGACCTGTGGAGCCTACTAAGAGCAGAACCAAACAGTTATTGTATGGGGTGTCTTAATACCCCGCAAAATCAAGAGGCCGAGAATCCCTTCGCTCATTCTTGTGATGATGGTGAAGGTGGTAGCTTTGCGGACCTAGTAACGGTTCGACTACGGGATGTGCTAAAACAACACTTCACTAAAGACGAAATAATTACATTAAGCCTGAATAGAATTGAGGAGAGCATCCTCGATTATAATCGTCAAAACGAAACTCCAGAACCATCCCCAGCCAGGAGTGAAAGATCAACGTCACCGACATCATTATCGTTCAGTCAATCCACACGGGTGGATGAGTATTACACCTCTTCTAAACAAAGAAGAAAAAATTTAGATGGGTGATGATAGAAGCAAGGGTGGTTTATAGTACCTCATTGGTATTCTTTTTTTCTTCTTCTCAGGCTGTGTTTCACACTGACTACAACGTACTATAATACTCCAATGAACACTACTGACACGAAGAGCACACGACGTAATTGATCGCCCTGTCAACCAAAAACTGCTGAGTTGTTTTTTTTACATGCAATACTACAGGGTGATGTAGTAGTTACTGGTCTTCTTGTTCTCTTACCACCTATATAATTGTCTAATCTATATATTCAAGATTGCTTCGTGGCTTAGAGGTTATGACTTTTCTCGGTAATCTCGTATACTCTCGTCAGGTAACGTGATGGCGGTTCAAATCAGCAGTGGGTCGGATCGCATCGGTAACTTACGGGGTATGTGAGCCGGCCGCTCAGAAAGCAATGGCAAACTACTGAGCGTAATCTTGCCAAGAGATCAACATACAGCTGAAAGATGCTGGTGTTGACAGCTAAGTTCTGTAAAAGGATATGCTAAAAATATATATTCAAGTATAGCTATATATGTCTGCTTGTTACAGACAATAAATCCTCGTGACACCATTGAGGCTGCCATCACGGAGCTGGAAACGAATATCATGACCTACTGTGTTGGTTGCTTGGAGGAGCAGCCCAACCAACTGGCTCATACGTGTATGGGTCATACTTTCAGAGAGGTTGTCGACGCCCATCTGGGGGATGTGATGCGAGTCGTATTGACAACCGATGATCTGATCTGGATAGCCTTTCCTTTCTTCCGGCGGCGTGTTCTGCGGGCCCACAGGCACCGTCGGCGACAGCAACCACTGACACCCCCACCCTCACCGCTGCTGCTAAGGTGGAGTCCTCCATACATCACCCCACCCCACCCAGTATGAGTTAGATAACCATCCCCTCAATATATTATTAATCCCACACCACCCCACCAGACCCTCCACCTCAACCGCCCCCTAAAGGTCTACGTAGAGCCAACACCGTACAATTACTAGACCTCCCCTATAACACCACCCCGGCGGCCTCTTTTATCCCTAAGACGGGAGAATGCGTTCCTATTACCCCACGACCCTGATTGTTTCATTGTTGAACCCATTCCCCCTCTAGTAATAATTACCATCGATTAATGCATATCTGATTTTGATGTTCGTTTCCATTCACCCTCTAGTAATAATAACCATAGTCAAGACAGGCCTCTACAGGACCAGGCATCTTTCTACAATAATCAGCTCCCTCTGATCCCCTTTGGGTCGTAAACGAAGCCGTTTTTAAATGTAGTTTGATGTTGTATACCAATAAAAAACACTTGAAAATTTTACTTTTTGTTGTTTTTAATTTTGTCTCTCTGTTTTATTGTGTCAGACTCCTACAACCCTCTTTACTGTTGTTCAGATGATAGTAACCATCTTCACCTCTTATCTATACCCATGCTTCGTCGAGTATAAAGACGACCCGTCACACCCCGCCCTTGACAGTTTATACACCACGCATTACACCCATCTCACCACCCATAGTTGTATAACAGATCATATACCCCGTTCCTACGTAACCACGTCCAACCAAAATATATAATTTTCCCTTCAACCATCACTTCAGGCCTCATCCGTGCTCCCGCCCCCTCATTCTATTTCCACTACCTTAATTACTTTCACAGAAACAACCCACAGATTTTCATATAACCTGTTCCAACACGAACAAAATTACCCGCCAAAAAAATTTCACCCGGGATCTTCTCCCCACCAAAATTTTTTTTACCCCACTCGGCAAGAAACCTTCATAAAACTATAGGCAGACATCTTGGATGCTGAAATACGTGGACGTGCGCCCCACTGCACTACTTTCGTACGCGCCAAACGATCAGTGCGAAAAACACAGTAAACTATTGAATGTAATGTTAGTTCTGTGTTATTTGGGCTGTCGTTACTGTTTACCTCCGTCTTTATACTTGAAAATATGACGTAATATGTCAAGTCTATATATCTAAATGTGTCTTCTATGTTGTATTGTCAAATGGTGTATTATAGGGTTGTGACATCCACTCATTGTTCAAATGCGGTACTTTTCTGATTTCAGATGTGTGATAAACAGTTCAACGTTGATGGTGGTGATGATATTGATAATTATGTTGGCGATGGTGGTGATGACAATACTGATGATGATCATGATGGTGACGATTATGTTAATGGTATTGATGATATTGATAATGGTGATGATATTGATAGACATATAATTATTTAGTTCATTAAAGAAGATTATGTGTCTAATGCATACAATGTGTCCTTCACTGTATACATTTACATGTATCAATTTTATTTAGAAAATTGAACGAAGGCTTAGCTTTATAACAACAATCTTTGCTATACTCTGTTGCCATTGCTAGACAGGTGAATATATACACAATGGGATATGTCATTAAAGGAGACTAAAGATTGATGGTAATTTGTAGCACTATAAATCTTTCACGCACACATATTATATATTATATATATATATATATATATATATATATATATATATAATATATATATATATATATATATATATATATATATATATATATATATATATATAAAATGTTCAACAGAGTTATGATAACATACGTGACTATATGTCTTCCTCGTTTACTTGCTTCCACTTGATTCAAAGACACGTCACATTGCAGTGTACATATATACACGTTTCTCTACTGCCACGTGTTATCTCCTAGATTTGCTCCCCTTATCAACAGCGTGTGAGGTCTTAGATATGACTAAGCTACCAAATAACAGTAGACGTAAAGCTGGGGCGACCATCCCCGACCCAGTGCTTCCACTGTTGGCGGATCGTGGAACGGCCGCTAGATGTGCAAGTTAGCTGCGAATATCGAATAAGCAGCCGCGGACCAACTGGCGGTGGGCACAGAGGGCGAGGCGGGATCTCAGGGTGAGATCTGAGTTCCTTAGAAAATACCTCATATGCTCGGAGATGTGCCTGCCAAGCGAGTCGGGGCGCTCTAACCCTTCCACCGGGTAGGTGGAACCCGTTAGCTTTGGACAGCAGTCCATCTAGGAGACGGAAAACTCCAAATATAAGCCCCCAAGTTCAAGGTGGAACAGCGTGCTGAGGAACTGGATGACCATGGGTAAACTGGTCTTGAACGTTGGACGTCTGGCGGGCGTGCGGGGTGGCACCAGGAGTATGGACTCCTGCGGGACATCCCCTGCCTCTTCCCTAGCAAGCAGGCAAATCTAGGGTGACCGTTTATTTCCTGTAATATCCAAACTTTGCCTATGGATTTATTTAAACACGGGAATCGTCGCCGGAGCTACGGAGCACGTGCTCTGTGCTTCACACATCCCTCAGAGGCTAGCGAAGAGAGAGTGCGGAGGAGAAGACGAGGAAATGGTGTGAGAAGAAGGCATAGAAATAGGAGGGCAGGCGCCAGGAGAACAAGACGAAAAGTGGAGAGACTAGGTGTCAACCATGTAAGAGTGGGATACTAGAATTGTCGTAGTGCAGACAGAGAGGTCCTGTATTGGAGAGACTAATATATGATGTTGATGTCCTCATGCTCCAGGAGCTAAATACAGACAAATGCCATTTCCCTGGGTACGCCAGTTATATAAAACTTACTGGGCAGAAAAGACATGGATAATGTCTGCTGGTGAAGGAAGGAGTGAAATATGTGGTACTTGACTTGAGACAGTGGAATCACAGTGCAAGGGAGGTCCAGGGTATACACATGGAGATTGGTGGCTTAAGTTGGAACATCATAAATGTATATGCAACAGTGCACTGTTTTGTCAGAAATGAACACTGGGACTGGCTTAAGGAACTGAAGGAGTTACCAGGTGATAGGCTACTCATATGTGAGTATGCGAGGAAAAGAGATTGGGACAGTAGTGGAGAAAACCGACAGGGAATTGTCCTTGTGGATGCCATAGTGGACTCCGATGTGGTATGCATAGATAGTGGTAGGCCGACTAGAATGCAATGAGGCCTGGCGATGAAGACACAGCTATTGACTTGGCTCTTGTCTCCCAGTCATCAGTCCTTGATGTAAAGTGGACTGTTTTGAATGACCATGGGAGTGATCACATGTCATGCTCAGTCCTATTCTCGAAACCCAGGAAAGTTAAGGCTGGGAGAGCACAGAAGACCTTCCGGTATGAGTGGACAGATTGCTTTCTTGGACGCCTCAGACAGGGAACATGTAACAGGACTGTTAAAATTCCTTTTTTGCATCCCCCATGGTGGACCCCAGAAGTAGAGCATGCTTGGAAAACAAAGAGAGCTGCAGTGAAGCAGCTAAAGAAAGTGCGACAGATACCCCGAAGCTCACGAGAGGAAGTGGACACAGCGGAAAATGTCAAGAAAGACAAGGTGGAGGTTTTCAAGCGCTGTGCTGCAGAGGTCAAAAACGCAAAATGGTAATGTTTCATGAAATAAATTGGAGGTGATAAAACACTGCGAACAATATGGAAACTGAACAGGCAAATGCAAAGAAAAGATCGGCCTATGACAGTGGGAACAATTTACAGAGATGATGGTGTGCGCGTGACAACAGACAAAGAGAAAGGGGAGGCGTTTCTCCAGATATTTTTTAGAGCAGACCAATCATAATGATGCGGACACCAGGGATACAGTTAGAGAGGAGTTATCTGGCACCACGAAGAATATGCAGTATGCAAACATCATACCGGTGGAAGATGTTAAACACATTTTGAAAAAAGGCAAAAGACACGGCACCAGGGCCGATGGGGTCAGGTATGGCCACATGAAGGGTTTGAGCGATGTAGACCTGGAGGAGATGACTGACTGCTTTAAACAGAGCATTAGGACAGCATCAGTACCGCAGGATTGGGTGCACAGCTATCGAATCATCACCCTTCAAAATACATTTGGGAAGGAGTTTTTGGAAAGGGGGAAGCTTCTTCCAAGAGGCCTGGGGAGCTATAGGCCAGAAAAGATACATGGTCAAATGCAGACACTTTTGCCTTTGACGTTTATGAGAGTTCTAGAGTAGACAGGAAACGATGGCGGCAGCGCTTGATCTCGAGGATGCATACAATAGAGTTCGATATGATATGTTGATGACCGCACTGATGGAGAAGGGGGTCAATCCCTGGTTGGTGAACTGGATAGCAGCCGTCCTGCATTCTCGGTGCATGGACCTCAGAGCCACATATTCTAACCCCGGGACTGCCACATTGATCTGCAGTTTCACCGGTGCTCTTTAACGTGTATACGAGCAAGATTGCAAACCTAGAGGCACCAGGGGTTGGAAGAATACTAACATTTGCAGATGATATTCTTGCATATAGGCAGGGGAGAGATAGGGAGCAAACAGCCCAGGAGTTACAGGCAACAGTAGATAAAGTGATTTACTGGTCCACAGAAATTGGTGCTGTCATCCACCAGGAAAGGTCGGCTGTTTTGTGGTGCTCTCTGGACAACAGGATTGTGAGAGCTGATGTCCCAAACCTCGCCATAGATGGTAGAAGTGTCAGCAGAGAGAACGAACTGAAGTATCTGGGGATCACATTTGACAGGAGCCTGTCCTTCAAGGACCATGTTGAGACGGTTGTGACAAGATCTCAAAAGGGACTCAGTGCACTTAAAACTATGGCTACAATGGACACAGAGCAGAGAATGCTTTTCACACTATACCAGCACTTGATCATCTCAGTAACTGATTATGGATTAGGACTGCTTACTGTCTCAGAGAGTCAGCTGGTGAAGTTAGAGCGCAAACAGAACAAAGCTATTCGGGTCATTCTAGGATGCACCAGAGACACCCCAGTAGTGTGTATGCGTTACATCCTTGGTCTGCCGACTGTTGCTGGTAGGTTCAATGTGATGCAGTCGAAGGCGTACCTCAGAGTAGCTGCAGACACAGGCCACCCACTGAATGAGGCTCTGGACGCGGTTAAGGGTCATGGACTGATAAGAAGGAGATCATGGATGGCTCAGGCGGAGGATACCATCAGACAGGTGTGCATCTTGGAGAACATTAGGCGAGGAGAGGAGTGGGTCAGAGTGCCAGCGGAGCAGTCAGACTTGTGCAGAGTTATAATCACATTAAGCTGGCAGTGCTGGGAGTGGTCAGCAGGCGCCACGGAAGTGGATATCCAGCTACTAATTCAGGACAATGCTCACTCGGGTGAGTGGTTATCTACACAGATGGTTCGGTGTCAAGAGGTGAGAGAAGTGTCTGGGTGTTCATAGCCAAAGCTAATGGTCGACGTTTGGTGCAGGAGAGACTGGCATATGATACCACAACATCCAGCTTAAGAATGGAGGTGGAGGCAATCACTGCGGCTCTCCGCTGGATGGAAAATACGACACACACACATACACACACACATACACACATCGTGATTGTAACTGACTCAGAAAGCATGCTGACGAGGGTGAGGACGGGCAGGCTTCGTGGCGGAATGGCTTGCTTCGCTTCGGAGGTCACGGGTGACAAGCATCGTCTGGAACTTTTCTCCGGGGCATGCTGGTGTGCTGGGAAATGAACAGGCGGACAGATTGGCTGGCTCTGCAGAACGTGATAGAGTATTGATACATGACAAGGCAGACGTGGTTGCGGCCTTATGGGAGCACGTGTACACCTCGGAGGAGCAAATGGATCACAATGGTCTGGCAAGAATGAGACAGCGAGGAGTGACGAGAGGATCTGGCCGACGCTCAACGCTCAGAGGAAAGGCGAGACGGACATATAGTCAGTTTGCTACTGGTACTATTGGAGTTGGAACTCTTTGCTGGCTGCTGAGGATGGGGACCGAGCGCTTATGGGAATGCCCCGAATGCTGTGATATCGATTCCTAAATCAATCAATCAATAACAGTAGACGTTACGACCTGCTTTCTGTAAGCGCTGAATCTTGGGCGGGGCTAGCCAAACCCGACACCCAACATTGTCCCAACGACTTCGGGCAGAGAAACACAATTGGCGTGGTACAATCATTGCACTGGTGCGAGGAAATGCAACCTAAGATTAAATGTCAATTTAGGACAGACCTGGACCTAAGCCTTGGTCGGAATCTTTTCTAGGATCAAAGCTCCGACAGGCGGACACTTAGAGTATTGCTTTGCTGATCTGGTGTTTGTGCAGCTTGTCTTGTTTCAGATGCACTGGTCTTACCTTTCCTTTCTAGTAAAATAGGCATGCCGAGAGAGAGATAGATCATGCTACAAGGGCAACTCTTGGTCTCTGCAATTTAGCCCAGGATTCTCGCTATGAAAAGTATAACTCTTCACCTGGTTTTACAGTCATTGGTTGTAGTAATTCTTCCTTATGTGAGAGACTTCAGTCAACGTAATGTCGGGCAGCTGTGGTTTTTCGTAACCGCTTCATTTTAACGTATAATGTTGAAAGTTTAATCTCTTGAGTGTAATTATTTGTGACAAGCTGTTAACTAGGAATTTCCTTTCTTCTCAAGATTTTGACGGTGCTACGGAGTTCATGCATCTGAGAAAAACCATCCTTGAGTGTATCTTTCAGCTTGTGCGTTTAAACCGATTCAGGAAGCCAAAGAATAGTAGTGAAACAACACAGAACTGGTGTCGCCTCACCCTGCGGCTTTTAGTGCTTTTTAGCACTAACTAACTATCATCATTGGCACCTTGCCGTCTTGACAGACGAGGCATAATAACTTTTAACTATGGCGGTAGCGAATGTGACTGATAAGGCCAATCCCCGCTGTAAATGTCCGTTCACAGTGGGTGCATAGTGAACACGTGGTCATTTCCACCATCATGCACCATCTTACGTCTCACACGCTCGGTGTGTGACTTATCTGCAATCATTTTCTCCTTTGTCTATATTCCATTTCTGATGTTTGCCCTCCATGCAACACGTTCAACGGCGACTTGCTCCCAATGTGCATTATCAATGCCTGTATCAATCATGTCCCGCTTACACACATCTTTGTATCGTAGTAGAGGCCGACCCTGAGATCTCTTACCCATCTGTAATTCACCAAAAAGATGATCCTTTGGTATTCTACCATCATCCATCCTCCTAAGATGTCCTATCCATCTAAGTCTACGAAGACTGAGCATGGAATAAACCTGTCACACAACCTGATCTTTCCAATACTTCAGTATTTGTGATTTTGTCTTGCCACTTAATACCAAGAATTCTTCGCAGACACCGCATATGAAAGCTGTTTAAACGTTTCTCTTGGTGTGAGTAAGTTGTCCAGGTTTCACTGCCATAAAGAAGAGTACTAAGGACACAGGCTTGATAGACAAGGACTTTTGTTTTGGCAGTAAGCTTCCTGTTCTCCCAGACTCTTTTTCTTAACCTGTTCATTGTTGTTGCTGCCTTACCAATCCGGATGTTGATTTCCTGATCTAGGGATAATTTGCTATTTACCACTGATCCTAGATATGTAAAATGGTCTACCATCTCTAGTTCGGCGTCGTCAATAAAGATTGATGGTACCCCATGTGCACCTTGTGACATAATCTGTGTCTTCTTTTTGCTAATTGTTAAACCAAATTCAGAACAAGCATTGGAGAATGCAGATAGTAGACATTGCAATTCTTCCTCAGAGTGGGTCGTAACTGCAGCATCATCTGCAAAAAGCAACTCTCTGATCAGTACCCTCCTAATTTTGGTCTTGGCCTTCAATCTCTGAGCATTGTAGAGGCCGCCATCTGAGCGTGAGTGAATGTATATACCACCATCCTGATCACGAAAGGCATATTTCAGTAGAAGTGAAAAGTATATTCCAAAGAGGGTGGGAGCTAGTACACAACCTTGCTTAACTCCACTCTTGATTTCAAACTCTTCAGAAGTTGCACCATCAAACTTGATTATACCCTTCATGCCTGTGTGGAACGATTCCACAATGGACAGAAGAGTTGGTGGGCAGCCAATCTTCTTTAGTGCCTTGAACAGACCCTCACGACTGACCAAATCAAATGCCTTTGTGAGGTCGATGAAGGCAATAAACAGTGGTTGATTCTGTTCACGGCATTTTTCTTGCATTTGTCGCAATGAGAATATCATATCAATGGTAGACCGGTTCTGTCGAAAGCCACACTGTGATTCGGGGTAGACTTGATCTCCTAGGACTTGAAGTCTGCGCAGAACAATTCTGGCAAATACTTTTCCAACAATACACAGAAGTGAGATACCCCTATAGTTGTTGCAGTCGCTCCGATCGCCCTTGTTCTTGTACAGTGTTATGATGCTTGAATCTTTGAAATCCTGTGGGACTTGTCCTTCTCGCCAGCATAGCTCTATTAGCTGGTGGATCTGTAGAGTGAGTGTGTCTTGCCCACTCCTGATAACCTCTATTGGAATCCCATCCTTACCTGGAGCCTTGCCAGATGCAAGTTCATTTATAGCACACTTAACTTCTGTTATGGTGGGAAGTGTGTCCAGGTGGTCAAGAGTTGGTAGAGCCTCTATGGCGTTGAGGGCATCATCCGCTAGTTTGGTCTCACTTGAGTAAAGCTCCAAATAGTGCTCTACCCATCTGTCCATCTGCTGTTTCTTATCAGTGATGATTTCTCCAGTCAAGGTTTTCAATGGTGCACTTCTTTTGATCACTGGACCACAGGCTTTCTTTATTCCTTCATACATGCTTCTTATGTTTCCCTTATCACTTGCGATTTGAATGGACTCACATAACTTGATCCAATAATCATTTGCACACTGCCTGGCAGCCTTTTGCACATCCTTCCTAGCTTGCCTTAGCTCACTCAGAGTGTTACGCGTTGGTCTTTCCTTGTTTCTTAAGAGAGCTATCTTCTTCTTATCAATCAAGGGCTGCAGAGTCTCGCTGTTTGCCGCAAACCAGTCCTGCCTCTTATGATCCACAGTGCCGTAAACCCCTACGGCAGTTTTATAAAGAGTTTCCTTAAGGTGACCCCACTTTTCATTTACTGTACAATTGTCTGGTGTATCAGTGAAAGCGTCTTCGAGTTGCTGTTGAAACTGAAAGCACTTTTCAGGATCGTGAGTGTTAATAATATTAATCCTGGGGCTAGATTTGTGTTTAGCTGTGTAGATTCTCTTTGGTCTCAGTCTAACCCTTGCAACAACCAAAGAATGATCCGTATCACAGTCAGCACTGTGGTAACTTCGAGTCAATGATATATGGTTCAGATGTTGTCTCCGTGTGATGATGAAGTCCAGCTGGTGCCAATGGCCGGATCTTGGATGTTTCCATGTGACCTTATGCATCTCTTTTGTTTTAAAAAAGGAGTTTGTAATACATAGGTCATTACTGGTGCAATGCTCCAGCAGCCTTTGCCCATTTTCATTCATGCGACCGATGTTGTATTTTCCAAGGCACACTGGCCATGAACTCGAGTCCTTGCCCACACGAGCATTGAAATCACCGAGCATATAAATGTAGTCAGATTTTGGAACTGCCTTGATCACGGAGTCTAACTCCTCATAGAACGAATCCTTCACATCATCAGAGGAATCGAGTGTCGGTGCATATGCAGTAATAATGGTGGCAAAACCACAAGAGGTTGCCAAGCGCAGGGATAATAGTCTTTCATTTCCTCCTGCTGGAATTTCAATCATTCCCAGTAGCGAATTCTTCACTGCAAAGCCCACACCGTGTTGCCTTTTTTCTGCCTGCCCTCTACCCTTCCAAAAAAGGTGTAATTGTTTTCCCTGAGTGACCCTTCCTCAGCGAGGCGAGTCTCCTGCAGGCCAGCAATATCAATGTTAAGACGATTGAGTTCGGCATCAATCACAGCCGTTTTTCTCACATCGTCAATATTGGTCAAGTCAGTGGAAAATCCTGGACACATGGTTCTCACGTTCCAGGTTGCAAGCCGTAGCTTGAGGTTTCTATTTTTATTTTTATTAGTACCTGGTGCATTGGTTTTACAGCCTGCGATTCAGATTTTGTCCTAGCCCCAAGCACCCATTGAAGCAGGCAGGCTGTGGCGGATCAGCACCCAATTGGCCGGGGGCTGCCCAGCTTGAGGCGGGCGGTAGCTGATCAGTGACACCTGTAGGTGTCTCCCACCGTCAGAGGCAACGCGTGGCGCCCCATGTCTACGCCAATTGACAGGGACTTATAACCCGTAACAGTTGCCTCTCGCTTTGATTCCGAGACCAGTTAAGACCAGGGATGGAGTTATTGCCTCTCCATAGCACAAAGCCTGGGCTAAAATATAGAGATCATGTGTTGCCCATGCAGCATGATCCCTCTCTCGGCCTGCCTAGTTCACTCCAGAGGAAAGGTAACACCCCTACATCTGGAACAAGACAAGCTGCAGAAGCTGCCGGATCAGCAAAGCAATGCTCTAACTGTCCGCCTGTCGGAGCTTCGATCCTAGACCAGCCGCCAACCAAGGCTTAGGGCCTGGTCGGCCCTGCCATGACATTTTGTCTTTAGCTTGCACAGTAACCTCGCACCAGGGTAAGGCTTGTACCCTCACAATTGCGCTCTTCCGCCCGAAGCCGTTGGCACAATGTGGGGTGTCGGGTTTGGTAAGCGCCGCCCAACGTTCGGCGCTAACAGAAAGCAGGTAGTACCGATTACTGTTATAAGGTAGCTCAGTCATATCTGACTAAGACCTGACACAGCTAACTAACTAACTAACTAACTAACTAACTAACTAACTAACTAACTAACTAACTAACTAACTAACTAACTAACTAACTAACTAACTAATTAACTAACTAACTAGCTAACTAACTAACTAACTAACTAACTAACTAACTAACTAATTAACTGACTAACTAACAACTATGCCTTGTGTGAAGCACAATGTAACAAACTATCGTCTGTCAAGACAACACGATATCAATGATCAACAGTGTACGCTCGATACGGGAGTGATATCATTGCAATGGTGCAGATTAGTAGGCCATACCTTTATTCTGTATGTAGTAACTACTGCGTGTGTTTTCGGGGTCTTAGTAACAACCAGATCTTGATCCCTTGGTCCGCCAATCTCAAAATTGGTATCAGGGAAATTTCTGATAAGTAAAGGCGGTTATTGACCACGTAATTTGTCGAGCGCGGATTATGCCAATTACCTTCTGGGTCTAATTTAAGCAGAAATAGAAATTCCAGAGAGACTACTTAGCACCGAAATTGAATGTACCATAAGATTGTCTCCTTATGATGGGGATGTTGTTGGTTTAGCCGCTTCAACTGTCAGTCAGTGAGTTCAGTGAGTTTGTTGACTTTGGCGTTCAAGTCTTCCCACATATCTCGGTAATTCCTGCACTGGATCAAATGTGATGATGATATTCCCCCATGTAACTGTCCCTGTCCATCTAACATTATTTCTCTTGGTCTGCCTCTGCCTCTTTTCCCACTGCTCTTTCCAGTTGTAATGCTATTCCAAATAACTATATTCGCATTACTTGACCAAAAAATGATGTTTGTCGCTTTCTTATGGCTGTATATAGTGTTCAAGTTTCATTTGTCTTTTCCAGGCAATCAAATTTAGTTACTCTGTCAGATCATAGTTTTCGCAATATTTGTCACAGGAATTACATCTCCGTTTCCTGTTTCCTCCAAACTTTTCTTAATTTATTTATTAACTTTCCATTATTTGCTGCCATGCAGCAAAACACATTCTATGTAACATTTCAGCACTCCTTGTATTGCATTCCGTGATTGTTACTTATTGCATCATTTTATGGAATGCAGCATTTGCTTGTCCCTTTCCTCTCTAAATCTATATTGTCCATATTAAATTTGATGTTACAATTGCGTCTATGTCAGTGGTTCTCAACCGGTGGGGAATTCACCCCCAGGGGATAATTTTAAGTATTCCGGGAGGAAAGGGGGGGGGGGGGGGGGGGTCAGATTATTTCAAGATTGCGTTAATGCAAGAACCTATTGCTTGATATTGTTTTCCATTCTATACTTTACTGTTCTGTACTTCTCGCCCTTCCGAAATTCATTTTATAGCGTAAATAACATTTTATGTTGACGTTTAGACTAGTCATAGTATGCGTTATTAAAATTTGCTTCCATTTTTATTTATCTGTGTAGGGTAGGGGGGGATTTAGAGTGAGGAAATACGAAATGGGGGGAGGGGGGATGATGTTCTAAAAATATGGTGAAGGGGGGGGGGGGCACGGGAAAAATAGGGTTGAGAACCACTGGTCTATGTGTTTAAATGTGTACACTTATTAAGCATGTTCCCTTTTATTATTATCTCCCATATAGATGTCATATTTGGTTTGGTATAAACATTGTTTCTGGTTGTTGTTATGAACTTATATCTATAGAATATGGACGTAATTCGTATCCAAGCATTAAAATAGCACGAGAGGTTGCAGAATTGTTTATTGATTGTACATCATGCATCGTAGTTAAATTGTTCCTGCAGAGAGGCGCTGTCGTCATGTGGAGGTGACAGGTTTGATTCATGATGCGTTAACTGTAGTTTTATATGATTATGTTCTGTAGTGTTTCCTCTTTCCTCTAAAATTTCTTGCAAGTCTTGGTCATCATGGACCATAACTTTAGTAAGGGAAAATCCCAACTGCACCTCCCAGTGGTATCATATCATATCATTGGCACCTTGCCGTCTTGACAGACGATAGTTTGTGCTCTAAAAAGGCATAATAACTTTTAACTATGGCGGTAGCGAGAGTGACTGATAAGGCCAATTTGCGCTGTAAATGTCCGTTCACAGTGGGTGCATGTGAACACGTGGTCATTTCCACCATCATGCACCATCTTACGTCTCAAACGCTTGGTGTGTGACTTTTCTGCAATAATTTTCTCCTTTGACTTTATTCCATTTCTGATATTTGCCCTCCATGCAACACGTTCAGCGGCGACTTGCTCCCAATGTGCATTATCAATGCCTGTATCAATCATGTCCCGCTTACACACATCTTTGTATCGTAGTAGAGGCCGACCCTGAGATCTCTTACCCATCTGTAATTCACCAAAAAAGATATCCTTTGGTATTCTACCATCATCCATCCTCCTAAGATGTCCTATCCATCTAAGTCTACGAAGACTGAGCATGGAATAAACTGTCACACAACCTGATCTTTCCAATACTTCAGTATTTGTGATTTTGTCTTGCCACTTAATACCAAGAATTCTTCGCAGACACCGCATATGAAAGCTGTTTAAATTGTTCTCTTGGTGTGAGTAAGTTGTCTAGGTTTCACTGCCATAGAGAAGAGTATTAAGGACACAGGCTTGATAGACAAGGACTTTTGTTTTGGCAGTAAGCTTCCTGTTCTCCCAGACTCTTTTTCTTAACCTGTTTATTGTTGTTGCTGCCTTACCAATCCGGATGTTGATTTCCTGATCTAGGGATAATTTGCTATTTACCACTGATCCTAGATATGTAAAATGGTCTACTATCTCTAGTTCGGCGTCGTCAATAAAGATTGATGGTACCCCATGTGCACCTTGTGACATAATCTGTGTCTTCTTTTTGCTAATTGTTAAACCAAATTCAGAACAAGCATTGGAGAATGCAGATAGTAGACATTGCAATTCTTCCTCAGAGTGGGTCGTAACTGCAGCATCATCTGCAAAAAGTAACTCTCTGATCAGTACCCTCCTAATTTTGGTCTTAGCCTTCAATCTCTGAGCATTGTAGAGGCCGCCATCTGAGCGTGAGTGAATGTATATACCACCATCCTGATCATGAAATGCATATTTCAGTAGAAGTGAAAAGTATATTCCAAAGAGGGTGGGAGCTAGTACACAACCTTGCTTAACTCCACTCTTGATTTCAAATTCTGAGCACCATCAAATTTGATTATACCCTTCATGCCTGTGTGGAACGATTCCACAATGGACAGAAGAGTTGGTGGGCAGCCAATCTTCTTTAGTGCCTTGAACAGACCCTCACGACTGACCAAATCAAACGCCTTTGTGAGGTCGATGAAGGCAATAAACAGTGTTTGATTCTGTTCACGGCATTTTTCTTGCATTTGTCGCAATGAGAATATCATATCAGTGGTAGACCGGTTCTGTCGAAAGCCACACTATGATTCGGGGTAGACTTGATCTCCTAGGACTTGAAGTCTGCGCAGAACAATTCTGGCAAATACGTTTCCAACAATACACAGAAGTGTATAGTTGTTGCAGTCGCTCAGATCGCCCTTGTTCTTGTACAGTGTTATGATGCTTGAATCTTTGAAATCCTGTGGGACTTGTCCTTCACGCCAGCATAGCTCTATTAGCTGGTGGATCTGTATAGTGAGTGTGTCTTGCCCACTCCTGATAACCTCTATTGGAATCCCATCGTTACCTGGAGCCTTGCCAGATGCAAGTTCTTTTATAGCACACTTAACTTCTGTTATGGTGGGAAGTGTGTCCAGGTGGTCAAGAGTTGGTAGAGCCTCTATGGCGTTAAGGGCATCATCCGCTAGTTTGGTCTCACTTGAGTAAAGCTCCAAATAGTGCTCTACCCATCTGTCCATCTGCTGTTTCTTATCAGTGATGACTTCTCCAGTCAAGGTTTTCAATGGTGCACTTCTTTTGATCACTGGACCACAGGCTTTCTTTATTCCTTCATACATGCTTCTTATGTTATGCATACCTCCCAGTGGTAGAGGATGGGAAATTCACCACGGTAGCCCTCGGGACAGAGTATCCACGGGATAATAGGACAACTCTGTGGCTGAGCTAGCAGGACACTCACTTGTCCTAACAGTCGGAAATAGCTGTCAAAGGCAGAGGTTAAAGACCCCCGTGTGGATGTGGAAGGCAAGGGGAAACCACCATATTATCTTCCCAAGATTTCATGACTAATCACATCTCAGAAGCAGTGAACAAAGTTAATGGCTGTCTTAGGACATTTTCTTCCGGTAGGGACAGTCATCAGCCACAGGTGACTCCTAGACTGTCAGTCACCCAGCTACAGATAGCAAGACCAATACGATTAATTTTACAATAGGGAATACATTTAAACTAATTAATGCATTTAACATAGGAACATGGACTGTTAGGACATTAAATGAATTGGGAAAGCTGAACAATGTTATACGAGGAATTGAAAGCAGGACAGGAAATAGCCTAGACGTAGGTGAGAATAGATGGAAGAGACCGGGCAAAATTATAACCGACAAA
Source organism: Cepaea nemoralis (assembly GCA_014155875.1). Classification (NCBI taxonomy): domain Eukaryota; kingdom Metazoa; phylum Mollusca; class Gastropoda; order Stylommatophora; family Helicidae; genus Cepaea; species Cepaea nemoralis. Next base: position 180,881 of record JACEFZ010024200.1, on the reverse strand, counting down.
CACAAAATAAATTATTCTGGAGGGGATACACACAAAAGAGGAGTAAGACTACAATTTGATTTTTAAAAAACAAGACACCAGTATATTCAATTAATGGTTATTATGGTGACAATCAAAGACAAACCAATATATATATATACGAATTATCATGCAATTAATGAGGAAGTAATTACAACCTGAAATAGGGGAAGAACAATGTGGGTTTGTAGAAGGAAAGGGTACAGTAAATGCTGTGTATATGCTGCGAACAGTTATTGAACGTGCTATAGAAGTAAACAAGGATATACATCTTTGCTTTATTGACTACACAAAGGCTTTTGATAGAGTTAGACATGTCAACATGGTAGATATGCTTGCAGATCTACAAATTGATGGGAAAGACATTAGACTTATAAAAAACATATATTGGAAACAACAAGCTGCCATAAGGATTGATAATGAAGTGGGACAATATCAACCTATTAAGAGAGGTGTTAGGCAGGGATGTGTAATGTCTCCAGATCTTTTTTCCCTATACAGTGAAAATATTTTCAGAAATGTAGAAGACATAAATGGAATCAGCATTGGAGGACGAAACATAAATAACATTAGATATGCAGATGATACAGTATTGATTGCAGACAATGCACAGGATCTGCAACAATTAGTAGACTGCGGTTGTTGTCCACAGTGAGCAGCTGGGGTTGGAATTAAATTGTAAGAAGACACAGGTTATGGTAGTCACTAGGAAGAACGAAGTACCACAATGTAATATACAAGTAAATGGGAATATTCTTCAACAAGTGAATCGGTACAATTATCTCGGAACAGTCATAACATCTGATGGGAGATGCCTTGAAGAGATTAGAACAAGAATCGCCATGGCGAAAGTAGCCTTTAGCAAGATGAAAAACATTCTGACCAATAAAAAGATGTCAATTGAAACGAGAAAAAGAGTGTTGAGGGGATACATAGAGCCTGTTCTTTTGTATGGATGTGAAACTTGGACAATGTGCAGTCAAGCTGAAAAACATCTGATGGCTGCAGAAATGTGGTTTCTGAGGAAAATGCAAAGAATACCATGGACAGATAGAAAAACCAATGACCAAGTACTACAGGAGACAAATGAAAATCGTAGATTGATTAGAGAAATTAGACGTAGACAGTCAAAATTTTTTGGACATGTTATGAGAAGAAATGGACTGGAGAACTTAGTGACAACTGGCAAGATCGAAGGGAACAGACCAAGAGGAAGACCGAGAGGAAAATATCTGGATGGCTTGGCCACATGGCATGGACGAGACAGGAACACTGAGCTGATCCACGACTCTGGTGATCGAGTGAAATGGCGAGTCATGACCGCCCACGCTTTCCGGCATGGCACATGATATATATATATATATATATATATATATATATATATATATATATATATATATATATATATATATATATATATATATATATATTATACACACCAACAACAAGCAGTCAAATCAATCAATCATGTGCCAAGCAGTAGTGATACAGAAATACACCACCTTTACGATGAACTATAAATTGCGATGTCTCAAATTACATCACAAGAAATAACAATAATACCAGGAGATTGTAATCCAAAAAGGGAAGCGTCGGGGATATAGTGGGAAATTACGCTGTAGGTGATAGAAATGAAAGATGAGAGAAACTAATTAATAGGGCAAATATCAATGATATGATAATTGGAAACCTGGTTTAAACACCATAAAAGAGGACTCTACACATGGAAATGCTTTGATAAGAAAACAGTTAAAGAATTTGACTTCATGCGTATTGACAAAAGATTTAGAAAAGAGTTAATTAATGTTAATACAACACCTGTTGCTTACTGTACTAGTGATCATGCACCACAATTCAGGCAAATGAAAGTCAGATTGAAGAGAGGAATACCATTGGTTAAGAACATCTGCCGTAATATAAAAAAAAAAAAAATTTCAGAAAGCAGATAAAGTGTTTCAAGAACAATACAGAGTGACTGTGACACATAGGTATAGTGCAATAGCCAAAATACAGAGTATACAGGAACAATGGGGTATGTAAATGGACTCCATTCATAAAACAAGCAAAATAATAACCAGCATGTTGAATGATATTGACAGCAGTGGATATGTACCGAGTGGTACGCTGAAAGCTGTATTGATATCTACACCAACAAGAACAGGAACAATTGAATGCAAATATTTTCGTACAATTATACTCATGCATCGTGTCACTGAGACTTTACTCAGAATTTTAATTAAAAGAACAAGAAGGAAAACAATGGATAATGATGAAGACCAGCATGGATTAGTAAAAAGAACGGCTACACACAACGCAATATATACATTCATCATCATCATATGCAATGCCAATAAACGTGGGTGGTCAAGTTTCGCCAACTCGCACGATCACCAGAATCGTGGATCAGCTCAGTGTTCTTGTCTTGACCATACCACATGGCCAAGCCATCCAGATATTTACTGCTCTGCCTTCCCGTTGTTCTTCTCCCCTCAGTCTTGCCTGTTATCACCAAGTTTTCCAATTTATTTCTTCTCATAAAGTGTCAAAAAATATGTACATGCCTACGACTAATTTCTCTAATCAGTTTACAGTTTTCATTTGATTTTTTGGTAGGACTTGGCCTTTTTTATTTTTTTTTAAATCTGTCCATGGTATTCTTTGCATTTTCCTCAGAAACCCGATTTTCAAGGCCATCAGATGTTTTGTCCAGCTTGTCTGATCATGTTCTATGTAGCACATCAACACTTTTTTCTCTTTGCAAATGACATCCTTTTATTTGGTCAGTATGATCTCCATCTTGCTAAAAGCTACCTTCGCCATGGCGATTCTTGTTCTAATCTCTTCAAGGCATCTTACGTCAGATGGTATGACTGTTCCCAGATAATTGTATCGACACACTTGTTTAAGAATACTCCTATTTATGTGTATATTAAATTGTGATATTTCCTACTTCAAAGTGACTACCGCAATTTGTGTCTTCTTACAATCTAATTCTAACCCTAATTGTTCACTGTGTGCAACAACCGCATCTACTAAATGTTGCAGATCCTGCTCATTGTCTGCAATCAATACTGTATCATCAGCATATCTAATGTGACTGATGTTACGTCCACGCAATGGTGATTCTTCTCATTTGTTCTAAATTTCTGAAAATATTTTCATTGTATAGGGAAAACATATCTGGAGACATTAAACATCCTTGCCTGACACCTCTCTTAATAGGCTGGTATTGACCTACTTCACTATCAATCTTTATGGCAGCTTATTGTTTCCAATATATGCGTTTTACAAGTCTAAGGTCTTTCCCATCAATTTGTAGATCTCCAATCATCTTCATGATGTTGACATGTTTTACTTTATCGAAAACCTGTTATGTAGTCAATATATCCTTTACTGGACGTCGCAGTAAGCAGCAGCGTTTTTTTCTGTTGTGAGTTGTTGCAAAGGTTATTTTCAGTAGTTTGCCATTGCTTTGTGATCGACTGGTACCCAAAACATTTCATAAGAAGTCAACGTAATCGGGTCTGCTGCCGAATCTCCCGCATCTGTGTTTAGAACGCGAGTATGCGGCATTACGAACTGCGGCCGTAAGACATTCGCCACGGAGCTGGTCACTATAGATACAGAAAGACATATTTTTGCTTCTTAGATTATACCAAGGCTGATGATAAAGTAACACATGATGAACTGATGGACATGTTGCTAGATATTAACATTGATGGGAAATATCTCAGAATTATACAGAATAGTTACTGGAACCAAGTAGCAGCAATTAAACTGTGAAATAAATAGGCCAATTATGGAGAATGAAAACTAGGAGTACGACAGGGATGTGTTTTGTCACCGGATCTCTTCTCCACCTTTAACTAATTAATAATTAGAGATATCAAAACGAAGCCAAGAATACTGGTCATAGTGTATAATATAAACAATATATGCAACGTAGAGCGTCTGGCGAGTGGCTAAGACTACCGGTTTCTCCTTCAGGTGATCCGGGTTCGAATCCCCAGAACACCCTAACCTGCACAGTTCTCGGCTACTGCATTAGCCAGGTGGACTTAATTCCCTAGGCTCAAGACCCGCTTGTTCTACACCGCAAGGTTCTATAGGCAGCAGATGACAGGACGCTATGACACAGTACTGGTGGCGGATAATGAACAGGATCTACAACAATTGTTGGATAATGTTATAGCAGTGCATGCAAAGCAATGACTCTCCTTGAATATCAAGAAAACATTAATACTGGTGATATAAAAGACAAAGAAAGGTCACACCAACATGTGAAATGGAAATAGAAGGGAACATTCTTAACTAAGTAGATATTTGTAAATACCTAGGGGCACTCATAACATCAGATGTTAAGGTACGCAATAGCGATGAAGAACATATTAGGACATGGAAAAAACTGCATTTCAGAAAATGAACAATGTCTTATAAAATAAGTCATTATCATTGAATGTAAGAGAGTACTGTACTATTACATACATGAATCGTGTAATGTAAATGAACAAATAAGGAAGAACTTGGAGACAACAGAGATGTGGTTCCTGAGACGAATTCCTTGGACTTACAAAGTAATTAGCGACGATTGCCTGAAAGAGGCTAATGACAATAGAAAAGTATATACAACAATAAGAAAGAGACATACTTCTTTCTTTAGTCATGTGATGAGGAGATATTCATAGGATAACATCGTGACAATTGGGCAGAGCAAGGGGAAGAGAGACAGAGACCGACCAAGAGAAAAAAATGATGGGTGGATTGAGACGGTGTTATAGAAGAATATCATCAGCAGAGATTATCCAGAACACCAAAGACCGTGATCTGTGGAGAAAAGCAAGCGCCTAAGCCAGCTGGCAGATCAGTTTATGATAATGTGTCCTCTAGCCTCTACTTCTTCACCCTAGTTCTAAGAGCACAACACAATAAATGTGATTGAAACATTTTATGTCCTAGTTTGTCTTGAACAGCATTCTTTAATTTTATGCATGGCTGATTGACGGGGAAGTGTATCCCCAATCAAAAGAGAAGTAAGGTGCTTCCGTCCCTCCGCTAGTCTACGGGGCCCTCTTGGGCAAGGTGGAATACCTGTTTATCCTCTCGATAAGGGTTACGTGAAGCAACGTGTGCAGGTGGCGAATGAAGTTTAAGAACAGCCGACAGATAGTTATAAGTGTTGTTCTCAAATGTTACGATGGAAGTCAAAGGATCTCTTTTATTTATGAGATGCAATGGCTACAGTCATCGACCATTATACTCACTGCTAACAAAGAAATCAATGACAAACTACCTTCTTTACAGATGATAATAAAATCAGTTTCATCAAAAACAGACTGCTACATTCCATTTTTTATTTCATACATTTTATTTCATACAAAGCAATGTATATTTACAAGGTGGAATGTGTGTTTCTTTTAAGCTATTTGATTATAAAAGATTACCGTCATTGAAAGTGGGAACTTGAAATGTTAGAACTGTGGGTGGGGATGGAAAGTTTGATAAAACTGAGAGAGAATTACAAGACTGAATATTAACATATTAGGAATATGTGATAAAATCCTAGTGGCGATTTAAAAAACAAAACAAAAAACAGCGACGGTATAATGGATATAGAGAGATCAAAATCGTCCCCAGATCTTATTTCCCTAAACAGTGACAAATTTTTTTTTCCAGAAATTTAGAAGCTATGAGAGGAATCATCTTAAGGGGAAGTAGCATCAACAACATTAGATACACGGATGGTACAGTATTAATTGCAGACAATGAGCAGGATCTGCACCATTTGGTAGATGCGGTTGTTGCATACAGTGAACAACTAGGGTTATAATTGCAATGAAGAAGACACCGATTATGGTAGTTACAAAGAAGAAGGAAATACCACAATGCAATATACGAGGGGACGTCAATAATGAAGTCGCAAATGGCTGTAGAAAAATAACTACAAATGATGACAACTTGAAACCAGTTTATTTTTATACATACATGTTCCCTTTACTTCTCAAAATAATTTGCACCAACATTGATGCACTTTTCCCATCGTTTTATCAGTTCTCTCAAACCGGCTGCTTGAAACATCGTACATTCTTAAAAAAGTGAATCGTTACAATTATCTCGGAAGTCATAACATCTACTGGAAGATGTCTTGGAGAGTTAAGAACAAGAATTTCTGTGGCGAAGGTAGCCTTTTGCAAGATGAAAAACGTACTGACCAATAAAGGGATGACATTTGCAACGAGGAAAACGAGTGTTGCAGTGCTATATGGAGCCTATGCTTTTGTGTGGATGTGAAGCGTGGGCAATGAGCAAACAAGCTGGAAAATATCTGATGGCTTTGGAAATGTGGTTTCTGTGGGAAAATGCAAAGTATACCACGAACAGACAAAAATAAAAAATAAAAGGAAAAGAAAGGACCAAGTCCAATAGGAAACAAATGAAAACCGTAAACTGATAAGAGAAAATAGACGTAGATAGTCACATATTTGGACACTTTATGAAAAGAAATAAATAAGACAATTGTCGGAGTTTTCGGCAAAATATCCCGGAAGGAAAGGCAACGAGAAATGGAACTCGTCATACCACCTCATATCGTGACCTAGAAAATGGGAAGGTCTACAACTTCACACTTCAAGGACTGTTAATGCTATATTATAAATGAGTTATAAATATCCTTTAGAGGTCGTAGAAGTCAAACCCAGCATTTTCTGTCTGTTCGTGATTCCTAGGACAGTTTACGTTCAGTAGTTTGCCATTGTTTTCTGAACGACCGGCACCCATACCATTTTATAAGAAAGCAAAGTAAGGCGGTCTGCTGCCAAATCGCCCACAGCTATATTTCGAACGCTGTATACAGGATTACGAATTGCGTCCTCGAACCTTCGCTACGGAGCCGGCAATACCATTAATGCTACATGCCCGTCTGTATGTATATGTTCGCAATAACACATCCGTGCATGTCTGTTTTATGAATGTTGTACTGGTCTACACCTGTCCATACAAAATACAGAGATGGACAGGTAGAAGATGATCATGAATACAAGCCAGATTTCTGCACATAAAGCAATGTGCACAAGCTGCCAGCGCTGTCTGGGTCATTGTATATTCAGACAATTATCGAGCTGCTATAGTAAACAGTATTAATTTCAAAAATCAACAAAGTAGGTATAATATGGTGAACAGATTTAGTGAAAGATATAGCTGACAAGTTTCACACAATGAACAACTAGGGTTAGAACCGAATATTAAGAAGACACAGATTATGGTCGTCACTGGGAATAAGGAAATACCACAATGTGATATACGAGTAGATGGGCACATTCTTAAACAAATGAATCGATACTGTTATCTCGGCACAGTCATAACATCTGATGGGAGATGCCTTGAAGAGATTAGAACAAGAATTGCCATTGCGAAGGTAGCCTTTTGCAAGATGAAAAACATACTGACCAATAAAATGATATCAATTGAAACGAGAAAAAGAGTGTTAAGGTGCTACATAGAACATATACTTTTGTATGAATGTGAAGCGTGGACAATACGCAGTCAAGCTGAAAAAAAGGCTGATTTCTGTGGAAATGTGGTTTCTGAGGAAAATGCAAAGAATACCATGGACGGACAGAAAAACCAATGAGCAAGTCCTTCAAGAAACGAATGAAGATCGTAAACTGGTTAGAGTCATTAGACGTAGACGGTCAAGATTTGTTGGGCATGTTATGAGAAGAAATGACTTAAAGAACTTAGTGACAACTGATTAGATCGAAGGGAAGAGACCAAGGGGAAGAGCGAGAAGTAAATACTGGATGGCTTGGACACATGGCATGGTCGAGACAGGAACACAGAGCTGATCCACGACTCTGATGATCTAGTGAGATGGCAGAACATGACCACCCACGCTCACCGACATGGCACATGATAGATGGATAGCTGACAACGAAAAGCCATGTTGACAACAACAAGACACACTAGAAGGTAGAAAAACACGCAGTGAATATCAGATATAATAAGACGAACGAATGAACGAACAAACTTTATTATCAAAGGGTAAGAAATGGGCACCCAAGACTGTCTAACATTATATCCTTCTGGAATGAACAATGAGGATTAACAAAGGATAAGAAGACGTACAGTAACAAGCAATAGTACGGAATCGCTGGAACTCGGAAGAACAACACGAAATAACAAGGGCTAGCTGAGGATATCGCTGGTGTGTTACAGCGATATTCAAGGGAAGCAAAGAATATGCGCACTGCAATCTAGCATGCATATCGTGGGCAACGACTAAGGCTTTCACCCTGGTATACTGGACCTTAGTCTAAGCAAAGAGTGGCCACACTATAATACACAATAAAGGACAATGGAGGTCAACACCCTTGTGTTAACGAGATCATGAAAGAAGGTAAGGAATAGTACCACTCTGTAAACTGCCATACAAGGCCTAATCGCCGATTGCAGAGGATTGACGTTGGGCTTGACTTCTCCGTAGAACAACTTTAGCTGCCAAATCCAACCAACAAATAAACACGTCTATAGAAATCAGAAGAGAAAACATAAACCAACCAACGGTAATGGGGGATTTCCTTAACGATATAAAGCTACTAAGCGCAAGTGAAACAGTGCTGATACCAGGCCGTATATATATATATACATATATAAATATGCATCTCACATTGAAGGAGTGGTCCTAACGCTGTCTATAGCTGCCATGGACCCGTGTTAGGTCATGGGCTATTGAGTACAAGTAGCCTAGAGTCTCGCACAGTCCAGTGACAGGACGTGAAGATTGAGAAGATTATGAATCACACTTTGCGTGAGGATAGTAAGGCGGATGTTCGAGCAGGGGACCACTGGTCCGTGAGAGCTCATTCAAGTCTGGGCCGCTTTCGAGGTTGGGGGATTTCCTTAACGATATAAAGCTACTAAGCGCAAGTGAAACAGTGCTGATACCAGGCCGTATATATATATATACATATATAAATATGCATCTCACATTGAAGGAGTGGTCCTAACGCTGTCTATAGCTGCCATGGACCCGTGTTAGGTCATGGGCTATTGAGTACAAGTAGCCTAGAGTTTCGCACAGTCCAGTGACAGGATGTGAAGATTGAGAAGATTATGAATCACACTTTGCGTGAGGATAGTAAGGCGGATGTTCGAGCAGGGGACCACTGGTCCGTGAGAGCTCATTCAAGTCTGGGCCGCTTTCGAGGTTGGACGGAAGATGGCAAATGGCAGAATCCTATCTTGCTGCCACATTTGTGTATAAGTGGTGTTTGTGAAGCAGCGGTTGAATTTCGACGTCATTTGAGAGATCAAACGACAGAGTTTGTAGATTAGAGGCCGAGTGCAACTATTGTTGTTTGAAATTTTAGTGACATTGATTAGATATGGTTTTAGAGAGAGACAATAATACACAGTTCAAACTTAGGCGGCTATTGTGTCATGAAGAACTCATTGTTGAAGTGGTGTTGATCGTTATGTAATGTGTATGTGAAGATTCATAGAAGCAATAAGTAGTGATACTACAAGTCAATTGATATTCACTCCTGTAGGACACATGATGCTCTTTACCAGATGCACAAGCATAAGAACAACTCAGTGACAAACATGGCCAAAGGCCGCAGCATAAACTTCCTGACAATAGCGACAGAGAAACCACTAATATAATTAGATGCAGTTAGTTCAAATAACGAACAGCAACATTTATAAACACTCACAAACAAACACACACACACATATACAACACAAACATACTCACGCACACACTCACGTTAACAGGAATGCGATTTACAAATAATAAGAATGAAATACTGAAGGTTGCATTTTACATGAAATACCGTTACATTAGATATAATATTAAAGTAAAACACTGGGGCTTAACTTACATGATTCTATGATGTTCTTGTGTGCTGACTTCCTCTTCATTAAACGACACGTCGCATAACAGTATACATATATACAGTTTCCCTACTGCCACGTTTAAACTTAGAATTCAATCTTGTTTTGTCGACGTGGCCGAAATAATACGAGCTCTGGCTACGCAATTTTCAGTTTAGTGATGGAGTGGTAAGAGATGTAAGCCCTTCACAGACGTCACATCGGATGTAGTTAGAGGGTAAACCCTTATACAGACGTCACATTGGACGTAGTTAGAGGTTGAACCCTTATACAGACGTCACATTAGTCTCAGAGTTTCAACCTCTACACATAAGTATCGTTGGACTTAGTAAGAGGATCAACCCCAACACAAACGTCATATCGGACTTAGTTAGACGTTCAACTCCTAGTTAGAGGTTCAGCTCCTAGTTAGAGGTTCAGCTCCTAGTTAGAGGTTCAACTCCTAGTTAGAGGTTCAGCTCCTAGTAGAGTTCAACTCCTAGTTAGAGGTTCAGCTCCTAGTTAGACGGTTCAGCTCCTAGTTAGAGGTTCAGCTCCTAGTTAGAGGTTCAACTCCTAGTTAGAGGTTCAACTCCTAGTTAGAGGTTCAGCTCCTAGTTAGAGGTTCAGCTCCTAGTTAGAAGTTCAGCTCCTAGTTAGAGGTTCAGCTCCTAGTTAGAAGTTCAGCTCCTAGTTAGAGGTTCAGCTCCTAGTTAGAGGTTCAGCTCCTAGTTAGAAGTTCAGCTCCTAGTTAGAGGTTCAGCTCCTAGTTAGAAGTTAAGCTCCTAGTTAGAAGTTCAGCTCCTAGTTAGAAGTTCAGCTCTTACATAGACGTCACATTGGACTTAGAGTTCAACTCATACACATACATCACATTGGAATTAGCTAGAGATTCAAATCCTAGACAGAAGTCACATTGGACTTGAGGTTCAACCCCTACACATATGACTTAAAGGTTCAATCCCTACACATATGACTTAGAGGTTCAACCCCTACACATATGACTTAAAGGTTCAATCCCTACACATATGACTTAGAGGTTCAACCCCTACACATATGACTTAAAGGTTCAACCCCTACACATATGACTTAGAGGTTAAACCCCTACACATATAACTTACAGGTTCAACCCTTACACATATGACTTACAGGTTCAATCCCTACACTAACGTCACATTGGACGTTTACTGCTTCTTTAGAAAGCAATGGTAAAATATTGGACTTACTTAATCCTGGAAAAACATAGTGGAAGTTATCGCAACTTTACGCAAAGAATATGCATATGTTTTCTTTGTGTTTTTGTTGTTTGTTTGTATTTATTGTTTAGACAAAAGGGTTTTATGAATTCTGCAGAAATGTCATTGCATTAACTTTAAATAAATGTGGCCTACATTCCTTCTGTATTAATTAACTACCGCATGTCATGTCATGATTTTTAATTGCACATAAACCACGATCCCGCATAAAAAGGGTGCCGAGATATATTTAGGAAAGGAATGGTTTCTGGAGAAATATTGACCAGATAATCTTAGACTAAAGATTATGCTGAGTGATTGAAATAAATATCTCATACAATACAAGAATTCATCAACTGCTGCATGAACATAATAGACGGGTACTATGGTATGACATAATCATTACGGAGATAACCTAGAGAGAGAGAGAGAGAGAGAGAGAGAGAGAGAGGAGAGAGAGAGAGAGAGAGAGAGAGGAGAGAGAGAGAGAGAGAGAGAGAGAGAGAGAGTTAGGAGTACAGGACATTAAAGGTACACATAATGGAGAACTTGGTGACAACTGGAAAGATCGAGGGAACAGACAAAGGGGAAGACCTAGAAGCAAGTTCCAGGATGACTTGGCATTGTGGCATGGTCGAGAAAGAAACACAAAGCTGATCCACGACTCTGGTGATCGAGTGAGATGGCAGAACATGACCGCCCACGCGTACCGGCATGGCACATAATGGATGGAAGGATAATGACACTGGAATAACATCATTTAACATATAATTAGTTAGTTAGTTAGTTAGTCTTGCCTCTTGAGCTTAAGTCGGCGCATAGGACAGTAGTCATGGCTCTCCATGTTTGGCGGTTCGCTGCTACCTGTTGTAGATTCTGGATGTTCACTTGGCCGTTGAATGCGCCTTCTCTGAGATGGTTCTACGCAGGGTCTCTCTTAGTCTTCCCCGTTTTCTTTTCCCTACTGGTGACCATATGAGGGCTTGGTAGGGAAGTCTTGTCTTGTCCATTCTGAGTACATGGCCGATGTAGTTAGCTGGGGTTAGATCCCAGATGGGCAACCACTCAGCCAAAATCATTTTCTTCTACTGGTGTTTAGTTCTGGATGCAGTTTGAGATCCCTAACTCTGTCAGAAGGGACTAATTACCATCCCAGATAACAGAGAGAAAACGTGGAACAAATGTCTGTTATGCTGATTTAAGACACTGTCCCTGATACTCAAGACAACAGCCAAGAAGTGGCTCGTTGAAAATATAGATTGGTTGAGCTGTACTTGGTATCGCCAGAAGAAGACAGGAGGAGTTAAGATATGCAAACTAATCTGGCTGCATAGGCAAGGTCCCTCCCTGACATAAATCTACTTCTGGAATATGTGTTCGAATCACCACTAAATGATATAATAATGTGTCCACTAGATTATTTAAGCTACACTAAAATTTATAAACATTAAGAATTTATACGGACAAATTGAGTTTTAAAATACAACAACTGTGTTTATTATTATGTTCTTGATGAAAATATGATGATGATGGTTATAATGAGGTTATACATAACTCATCTGGCTGAAAATCTAAGAAGCACGTAGGTCATGCTTCCCCCAATGAGACGCAGTTCACTGTCAGACTGAAGGAGTCCAAATTGGTCCCTTCACTAGGCTAAGTCACACCCTGATATGAGATGTTGACTGCCCATTGCTCCTAAGAGATCTGGAATGAAACGAACGGAGATGGGTAGTATATACTTCTACACATCTCAAACACATATGTATATACATTCATATAAACATACATTCAAGTCATAATATATGATGGTATGATGATATATGATGGCATGTTACATAAACATATGTCAGTTCTAAATAAATATATATGTATATATTCATAAAACCATTTAGAACATCTATAGCTGAAAACATACACAATCACCTCCATACATATAATGGAGTGTTTCCCTTATAAATTTCCCTTATAAGTTCACCTCACTTACTCTCTCCTTTTCTAATTCATTCATACTGTCTTGTCGGAAGGGCTGGTCGTACAGTCCCTGTCGAACATTAAAATGCCTTCCCTGAATCTGTCTGGGATATTGAATGTCCTAAGTCATATCTGTCCTCATGCAGACAAGGTGAACTGGTGCCATTCCTCCAACCAAGTGGTTTCACCCCAATCTGGGTAGGCATTCAGATTGTTGGTCCAAATAATGAATGTTAATTTGGATGCTATCAAGAGGACTGGTAGTTCTCAGGAATTTCTCCTAAGTAGTCAATCTCCCCAATGTTTAACATCATACAGGATGAATCTAAATGTATCGTCCTGTACAAGCATAAGCCACACGCTCATGTAGCTTGGATAATGGATTTCTCCAAATTATAAAATAAAACAAATCAGACAACCAAGTAGCAAATGAAAGAAGAAGATAAAGTTCACAGTGGAATATTAAAGCTAGAAACTGAACACTGAATAACACAGAAAATCCACCAGTGTAGAGTTTGGGAGAATATGCAGAACAAGAAAACTACACAAGCCTTCAAACTAGCAGACAAACTGATCAGAATAATGGTATTACCTGAGGTTAGCTAGGAAATTCCATCATAAGAATTCGTACAGAAGTCCAACAGAACGAAATGGTAATATTTCTCCAGTAGGTATCCTAGGAATGCTATTGTGAATGCGTCTGAGGATTGTTGTCACTGCTCATAGTTTTATTCTCTCCGTTCCTGGCGTGATTTCCCCGTCTTCCTATTCCTAGTTTCCACGCGGGTTAATTACTATGTCCAAGTTCCTGTTAGCTCCACCTATTTTCCACATTGGATAAGTTACCAGCACGTCTTACGTCCATAATTCATTTAACCCCTCCTCTCATCCCTCATAGAATGTAGTTTCATCTGTCAATCAAATTGAATGACGCTGCGCCACGTGGGAACGATGAAACCTTTCGCTGCCTAGAGAATATACGTCACGTTGCGTCATCTATTTCCCGGGAATTAACTGGGTTTGATGAGGTGTAAGGCCTGCCTTATATTGCCGTCTTACAATCACACGTCTGTCCACTGAACAAGCATGTTGCTGCAACTACAGACGTTTTCTGTCTCCACAAAGTCTGGACTTTACCGCCTTGTTATTTCCGACGGGTCTGGCTGACCCTCTTTTCTCCCATTCTGCCGTGGCTGGTTCACCCGTTAGGTCCTGTTAAACGTAAGGTGTTAGGTGCCTGTCTCTATTCGAACGCAGGATTGTAAGCTTAACACGTGAATCTCCACCGACTGGCTCCGCGATGTCTGTTTGATCAGAACATCAAAGGGAATATCTCTTAGATGTAGAGCCCAGACGTTGCTTTGATCTACCAATGTAGTAAAAATGATAGTGCGGGCTCTAAGTGACTCTGTATTTTTCTCTTGCGTTTTATCATTTTCTGGGGGACGTTTATTCTTTTAGAGAATGACAGAAAAATTCGTGTGGGCTCTTTAATTTCTTCCAAATTTGTGTAATTCTGATGCTGCCTGGGCCGTCTCGTCACACTTGGTCTTCCCCGTTTTCTTTTCCCTACTGGTGACCATATGAGGGCTTGGTAGGGGAGTCTTGTCTTGTTCATTCTGAGTACATGGCCGATGTAGTTCCAACGGCGTTTTCTTATAAAATTGGATACAATATCTTGCTTAGTCTCTTGTCTTTTTTGCTCATTGGTTTTGAAATCTGTCCACTGGATGATTATAATTCTTCTAAGACATTTGTTCTCAAAATTGTCTAATTATTTATCTGAAGCTACCGTTGATTTCCAACTCTCATATACATACGATAGCACTGGAATCACACAATAATTGAAAATTTTAAGTTTCGTATGTTGGCTGAGTGACTTTTACTTCCAGATGTTTGACAGTTTATTGAAGGCACCAGATGCCGGTGAGATTCTAAATAATATTTCTGGTGTTGAGTCCCCTGTATATGTCATTTTGCTTCCTAGGTATGTGAAGGTGTTGACTTTTTCAAGAACATGGCTACTTAATCTAGTGTCGTCTGAACTGGTTGTAAGATCAATAGTTTTTGTTTTTGTGGTGTTAATATAATATATAATAGTTTAACAAAATGGCATTTCACCGGAACTCACAGGGAAATGCAATAGAGGGAGATGTATCAATACAAGGAGAAGAGTCTTTAATAGAAAGATTAATAACATGGAGAGAATATGGAGGGAACTGCAGGGAATTTCAAATTACTTGAAGCCGTGAATTGGACGACAGCTAATCCACAATGGACAATAGAGTGGATTAGAAGAAGAAGATAGGGGCATGTTAATATTAACCAGCAGAGCAATTGCGGATTTCTGGCAGCACTTGAATTTACAGGCAATACGCCAGACCAAATTCTTGGAAACGTGACACAATGTAGAACTGGGAACATAATGGTTATCGGAACAATATAGCCATAGGGACAACGCAAACAACCCGACGTGTAATTATATAACCAAGCTTCACTGCTACAAAGAAGTATACTAAGGACACCGGGTTGATAGACTAGGACTTTTGTTTTGGCAGTAAGCTTCATGCACTCCCAGACTCGTTTTGTTAACCTGTTCATTGTTCTTGCTGCCTTATCAACCCTCATGTTGATTTCCTGGTCTTGGGATAATTTGCTGTTTATTTCTTCTTCTTCTTCTTCTTCTTCTTCTTCTTCTTCTTCTTCTTCTTCTTCTTCTTCTTCTTCTTCTTCTTCTTCTTCTTCTTCTTCTTCTTCTTCTTCTTCTTCTTCTTCTTCTTCTTCTTCTTCTTCTTCTTCTTCTTCTTCTTCTTCTTCTTCTTCTTCTTCTTCTTCTACATCTTCTTCTTCTTCAGCATTCGGAGCCATTGAGGTTCTTTACTGCAGATACAAGCCGTCTCCATTCGTCTCTCTGGTTGACCTTCTCTTGCCAGTTGCTGATTCCAAGTGCTTGTAGGTCTGTATATATATATTATCTCTCCACCATCTTCTTGGTCTACCTCGGGGTCTACGTTCGTTTATTTCCTGAGTGTAAGCGAGTTTTGTTTCCCTATTATCTTCCATTCATTTTATATGCCCCAGCCATTGCAGTCTATTAGCCTTCATGATAACAGTGATTAGCGGGGACTTAAACAGATAATAAATGTCTGTGTTGCTTCTTCTTTTCCACTCTCCACTTTGTGTATCCCTAATGGGCTCAAAGATGCGTCTTACCACTTTGTTCTCAAAGGATTGTAACAAGGCTTCGTCTCCTTTAGTTGTACTCCAGGTTTCAGAGCCATACAGCACAACTGGTCTGATAAGTGTTTTGTATATTGTGATCTTGGTGTTACGAGATAGCGCATTTGATATTAGGAGATGTTGTAGTGCATAGTATATCTTATTTCCAGAGGTGATTCTAGCTACGAATTATCATGCAAAAAGTGAGGAAGAAAATACAACCTGAAATAGGGGAAGAACAATGTGGGTTTGTAGAAGGAAAGGGTACAGTAAATGCTGTGTATATGCTGCGAACAGTTATTGAACGTGCTATAGAAGTAAGCAAGGATATACATCTTTGCTTTATTGACTACACAAAGGCTTTAGATAGAGTTAGACATGTCAACATGGTAGATATGCTTGCAGATCTACAAATTGATGGGAAAGACATTAGACTTATAAAACAACATATATTGGAAACAACAAGCTGCCATAAGGATTGATAATGAAGTGGGACAATATCAACCTATTAAGAGAGGTGTTAGGCAGGGATGTGTAATGTCTCCAGATCTTTTTTCCCTATACAGTGAAAATATTTTCAGAAATGTAGAAGATATAAATGGAATCAGCATTGGAGGACGAAACATCAATAACATTAGATATGCAGATGATACAATATTGATTGCAGACAATGCACAAGATCTACAACAATTAGTAGACGCAGGTGTTGTACACAGTGAGCAGCTGGGGTTGGAATTAAATTGTAAGAAGACACAGGTTATGGTCGTCACTAGGAAGAACGAAGTACCACAATGTAATATACAAGTAAATGGGAATATTCTTCAACAAGTGAATCGGTACAATTATCTCGGAACAGTCATAACATCTGATGGGAGATGCCTTGACGAAATTAGAACAAGAATCGCCATGGCGAAAGTAGCCTTTAGCAAGATGAAAAACATTCTGACCAATAAAAAGATGTCAATTGAAACGAGAAAAAGAGTGTTGAGGGGATACATAGAGCCTGTTCTTTTGTATGGATGTGAAACTTGGACAATGTGCAGTCAAGCTGAAAAACATTTGATGGCTGCAGAAATTTTGTTTCTGATGAAAATGCAAAGAATACCATGGACAGACAGAAAAACCAATGACCAAGTACTACAGGAGACAAATGAAAATCGTAAATTGATTAGAGAAATTAGACGTAGACAGTCAAAATTTTTGGACATGTTATGAGAAGAAATGGATTGGAGAACTTAGTGACAACTGGCAAGATCGAAGGGAACAGACCAAGAGGAAGACCGAGAGGAAAATACCTGGATGGCTTGGCCACATGGCATGGACGAGACAGGAACACTGAGCTGATCCACGACGCTGGTGATCGAGTGAAATGGCGAGTCATGACCGCCCACGCTTTCCGGCATGGCACATGATTGATTGATTGATTACAGGACTTTGCTGTCAACAACAGCATTTTACCACTGTTGTTGATTTCTTGCAAGATTACGCTCTGTAGTTTACCATTGCTTTCTGAGCGGCTGGCTCACTTATCCCGTAAATTACACACGCAGCGAGAACCGCTTCTAATTCTCGCGCGCTGCGTTACCCGACGTGGGATAGCCGGGATTACCGAGAAAACCGTTTAAACCCCTAGGTCAGGGAGACCGGCGATGACAAACTACTGGAAAAAAAAACAGCAAATTCATGCCGGGGTTGACCGCGACGTCCTGCAATTAATGTGCAACTAACTTTATTTGTTAACTTGTAGCACTAAATCTCAACTAAAAACAGCACCTCGATATTGTTTGGGTTTACCTACATACCATAAACAATAATCAGCCTACTTCTCTGACATAATGTTCCTCCAAAACAGTTATATCTCCCCCCCCCCCCCCACCCATCCCCACCCCCACACACACACCTTTGAACTTTAGTTAGTTAGTAGACACATCATCCTCATTGCACATCGAACCATTCAGTCCATAAGTGCTCGGATCCCTTCCTCAGTAACCCCCCCCCCCCCTCCCCACCCCTCCAGCGTGTAGCAGCTAACGACACCATTTCTGTGTTGGTTTACCAATCTTTTATGGCTTCATGCATAGTGTTCTTGTTTGGCTACGCCTCTTTTAAGTTGCTGTTTTTGCATCCTGACCATGGTTGTAGATTCACAATCATCTCTTGGTTCTTGAGAAAGACGTGCGTCTCGTAAAGCATGCAGAATGTCAGCCTCGTCCATGGAGCTTCCGCCCTCCACAGTAGCCTTACCTGCGAACGTGTCAGCCTGCTCATTTCCTTGTACATCCGCATGCCCTGACACGAAATTGAAACTAATCTTTGCCAGCCGAGACCGCTCCAGAGACAGCAACCACTCTCTTTGGATCCATTCCATCGCTATCTTCTTGAGCATGCTCATTGAGTCGCTATGTCGAAGAGACATTCCCTAGAGCTTGAATGTGTCTCCAGCCATGTTATTGCTTTACTTACTGCCTTTACTTCCACAGTCAGGCTACTTGTGGTCAAAGCAAAAGCACCAGCATCTTCCTTCACATTTCTCCCTCCGGCCTGAGCCGTGAAGGCCATAAACTTCTCACTCATCGAACTACCGACTCATCTGTGTAAATGTTAGCATCCCCGTCTAACGGATTCTCGAAGATCAACGCTTGTACTTCCGCCTCCACAGCAGCCGGACTTTCTTGTTTGAATGTCTGTCTATATGGATGCAAATTAAAAACGAAGTACGAAAATATGTTGGTACTTGAAACCCACTCCCGCCAGGTTCTATGGTCTCGAGTGAACACACATGCTGAAGAATATCTTCGGCTTGACCCATCCACGACTTTCCTCTTTTTAAGCTGTTGTCCTTTGCCTTCTTGATATCAATATGCAGTGGATGTTGTGTGCTTGCATTGACTCTGAACTAGGCACGTGCTCGGCAAATTTGCATTCTGTCTCCAATGGCTGGGAAATCAAAAAGATAGCGCTTCACCCTGCATGCTGTATCTTTTGTACATCCAATAATAATACGCATAGCATCGTTCTGTTTCCTTTCCATCCTTTCCATCTGCTTGCGGCTGAGAGTCAGGACCGCCATCGTATACTCACAAACAGACATGACCCGAGCCTCGTATAGAAGACATAGATGACGCTGGTCACATGTTGCTATCGCCATCACCCGCATCGCAGGCAAACCCCGCTTGGCCTTTGTTATCACCTGGTCTATGTGCTCATTATATCAAAAGTATCCCTAGGTAATTCATTGCCTGCATTCTTTCCACGGTCCCTGAAAACAGATTTACAGTTGGTGTTGGAGTCTTGACATTATGGTTATTCAAAGAGAACCATGCCACTGCTGCCTTCGTTGGTTTTGACCATTGCCCTAAATTCCACACACCAAGTGTTTATTGTGATTTAGTTTTGTTTGTAGTTCCACAGCAACCCGATCTCTATCCTTACCCTGATAATACAAGAACACATAGTCGGCAATGACAATGTCCTCTACGGTCCAGTGATCTGCTCGCTGGTAACTTCTCAAAGTGTAGTCGTTGAAAAGCTACCGGAGATAAAGAAGATCCCTGTGGCAGGCCCGGATATATTGGTGTTGGTTCAGAAGTCCAACTTCCACATCCTAAAAACTACTTTCCGTTGGAAGAAGGGCTGCAGCGATGCAACTAAGGAGGAATGGACATTATCTTGAGTTCAAGATGCTGTAACATTTAAAAATCCAACGGTACTCTGATGTACGCATACTCGAGATTAATCGACACAGCTCGTGTTTCAATGCCAGAGTGGAAAACTACATAGACATCATGAGCAAAAACTGCTGCGTTGGTCCCGGTTTCCCTGTTTGGACGGGCCACTCCAAGCGTAGGTTGGAAACAGCCATGCCTCTCTAGCTGGCTTGAACTTTTTTTTTTGGCAATTAACTTCTCCAGAAGCTTGCCTATTGTTTTTTGCATGATTATTACCCGGTATCCCTGATTTGTGTGTGGTCTTTGCCAGTCTTCGGCAAGGTAATCAAATAGTTGTGTAACCACTCCTCTTTGATGCTAGCACTCCCTATGCTGTTGTTGTTCATATCTGCTAGTTCCTCTAGCTTGTTGTCGGTAAACATATTCATGCTGTCATACCTTTTACCATCTGGCCCTGGAGCGCTGTTTCTTGTTCGTCGAAGCATAACCCTGATCTCGTTCGCTGTCACTGTATCTTCAAATGCAATGTTTTGGGCCTTACACCTGTCTGAGGTAACCGCTCTGGCAAAATGTCGGCCTCTCATGTCTGTCTGAGGTAACCGCTCTGGCAAAATGTCGGCCTCTCATGTCTGTCTGGTTGCTCTGCTGTAGATAGCATTACCTTTGAACTTTAACAATACATAGCTATGTGTGAATACTTTTTCTATTATGAACAAATAAACACACTACGTCAAAACAATAACACATCAAACTGAGAATAAAGGAAACACACCGAATAGTGTATGGAAGAAAATAAGTCAAATAAGCAAGTGCGATTTAAATGTTGAATGTATTAATTGTTAGGGATACAGCGGGTAAGATTATTGACTCGTTGCTAGTTCAGATAATTAGATATTCAAGAGCATGCATCTTTCCCATTGCAACATACGCCTGTGAGACCTGGAGACTTACTAAGCAAGCTGAATAGATCATGCATCCCTTTGAATATAAATGTTATTGACGGGTTCTGAGAATATCTTGGAAAAAGAAAAGCACAAATGCATCCATATTTCAAGAGCTGAATGTTGAAGAGGGTTGGCTATTAAAGACGATGCAACAAAGAAAATTGATATATTTTGGTCACTTGAAACGTCATGAGAGTTTGGAGAGAACAATAGTGGAGGGGTATATGCCTGGGAAGGGAGGAAGAGGAAGGCCAAAGAGAAGATGTGTGCAGGATGTGGCGGATGATCTCCAGATTGGTGTATTCAACGCGGGACATCTTGCTTGTGATGGAGACATTTCCCGGAAGGTTGTTATGGGAGCGAGGTTCTGCAAAGAACTTGTTACTGAATGAATCAATGAATGCTAGTTCAGCCTTCTCCAAGATTTACTTGACTGTCTCTGGTTCTGTTTACCATGTGCGGGGTTTCTGAAAGATGTATGTACTACCTTTCAACTGTCAGTGTTTTGACTCTCGATTAGCGGCTGAAGTGGATCATTCATTGGTTGTAGTAGGTCGCTCAGTGGGTGTAGAGGGTCGCTCTGTGTTTTAATGGATCACTATATGGGTGTACTGGCTCACTCAGTGCTGGGATGGATCGCGCAGAGGGTGTATTGGCAAGTTAAATGATTGTAGTGACTCGATCAGTGGATGCAGTGCGTCTTTATTTGGTCAAAGTGGGTCATTCTGTTGATGTAGTGAGTCGTAAGCAGTTGTATATGGTTGCGTAGGGGGTCGCTGTAGTAGTCGAGTAATTCCAATTCCAATTTTCGAAAAATAATATTCCATATAAGTCGCTTAGTGAGTGTGGTGTGACATATGCCTGGGTCATTGACAGTAAGGTGAGTGACCTGGCTACGAGTAAAACAATCAACCCTGAGAAATAATGGGGCGGTTGTGAGGGGATACCCCTAGGGTGGATGGAGCGAAAGACAGTTGAGTGTTGTGTGAAGTGAGGAGACTTGAAAGTCAGTGAGAGAAGAGACCGACTGTGGGTCAGGTCATTTAAAAGAGTTGAGTTTTAGATACCGACGGAGTCGGTAGTCCACGGAGAACGGTGTTGTGTGATTCTCCGGGCAGTGAAGGCAGGCCTAAAACCCAGAGTGGGTTGCATAGGGAGCAGAGGCTCTGACCCAGGGTGTGGGTCGTATTGTGTGAGATCCAGCCGTGGATAGTAGCTGGACTAAATGTCTTGTGAAATTGAGATTCAGCAGGCCGTGAGAAGACAGTGATGTGTGCTGGTTAAATTGTGAGGAGGATATTTATATTCTATGGATTACATTGTTTTATGGATGTATAAACATGTTCCGTTTGTCCGTGTTCTTTCTGGATTAAAAGATTATGTGTGCCAACTCAATCCTGTTTCATGACTGGCGAATGTGCACTGCAGTGGTGAGTTGGATTAAGAGACAGTTAGATAGCCCAATTGACACACCAGGAGCATCGTTACCTAGACAACGACCATATCACGTACTTATCATCAAGAACATCGCACTGATCATAAAGAACCTCGTGATAATCTGGGAGGCTTCGTCCGTTCAAGAAACCCAGTGAATTATCTGTGGGCTCTAAGCTGAGAGAGGAGTTATTTTCTGGTGACTTCGTTCCATCATACTAACAAACCGTGACAATTTGGATATCATTGTTTCAAGAGGTTAATGTGAACTCTTTTTGTTCGCGCCAGATAAACACAGACAGACAAAGTGAATACTCAAGCGAACAGACAGTTCACGTCAAGTTCAGGACAGGTAAATTTGCTAGCAACCAGTTAACGGAAAATCAGGATTAATCCAGATAAAGTGAGAACATCGGGCGTGTGTGTGTGTAAGACGCCACATCGAAGAAACACTGTCAGCGCGCGTTGACAAGACACGGCACAGATCAACGAAGAGTGTAGGGTGAAGAGGTTAGTCACTAGTCACAAACAGCGCGTTGGTGAACACGCGGCACAAAAGTCTGCGCGGCGAGACGGGCTGGACATTATCGCTGTCGGTGATAAAGACAGGATTGAAGAAAAATCAAAGATATTGACAGGTGTGTGTGTGTGTGTGTGTGTGTGTGTGTGTGTGTGTGTGTGTGTGTGTGTGAGACAAGCGCACTGTGTGTTCGCAGGTCGACGCAGCAAAAAGGACGGGTGGGTACACCAGCGTCCAGGTACTGGGGAAGTACATGTTTGAAAAACAAAGAAAATTGACAGTCGCTAATTCACCACAGGGAACAACGGGGGAGGACGGTGGAAATTGTGAGTTTCCACGGAAAAAATCGGGTCAGCGCTGTTTACGAGGACAGCTGACAAAAGGGGTAGTAACGGTACCCCTACCACAGCTGGGTGGGACAGGACAGGTGTCTTTGTGGATAACGGGAAAGTTTCCGGTCAGTTTACAGTGTGTATTATTGTGACAAAGATTACTGAAGTTGACCTGCGGGTCAAGGTTGGGGACAGTGGAAAGTTACTGAGATTTTCCAGAGAACTGGATAAACAACTTGTTTATGAATGAAAACCAGACTTTATGTTTCGTCTTTGTTGAACTGTTCTACTATCGTTATCATTACTCTGTCATGAGCAATCATTGTTACAACAAAGGATGACATGTCATCACCGCAGGCATGGTTGCATTTCTTCGCCAAAAAGAACCGACTGTTCAGAGTTAAAGTGTTGGACATTTGCTGTCATTTTTTATGTCGAACTTTGTCATTAAACGTGAGTCTATCAGATAAGGGATACAGAAAAGCGCCATCTCCACAAAGAAGGTATAAAGACGTTTGGATTATTACTTTCGTGTCACCACGTCCCGGAAACAACAACATATCGAAAGAACATTTGGGATAATTATGAGTACCGTCAACGTTTCCGACAGTTGGAACTGGTGATCACATCGCGAAATGAAGTAACCGACTCAACCAAACAACAAGTCGCTTTGAAATCTAGCGTCGTAAACATTTCGGAGAATTTAACACAGACATTTCCAGCATATTGTGAAAAACTATTAACAGCAAAATAAGAACTTTTGGCGACGGATTAATAGGCACATATTTGTCGGCCAACCATTTGCACATGTCGGTTGCTCCCATAGTCATATTTATTGTTGTCGGGTGTTACGCAATTATTTGTATGTGATCCAGTGCTTGTCAAGAGTAGGGGATTTTTGTCTTCTTTCTCGAGGGTCGGGAGACAGGTCAAAATTTTATTTTCTTACTGTGCACCATGTGTTTTCTGGGAAGTAAATCGTAAGGTCGGTTTCTTTGATTCTGCAGTGAAGCAGGGTGGTCCTAGATTATATACCGTGCCTTTTGGGTCTAACGTCAGATCTGTGTATATTTTGAGTATATATTCCTTTTCTTTCTCTCTTTCTTTTCGTTATATTTACACATGATATTTGTTGTGTTCGGATATATGTTATTATTGTGATCTTTCGTCATTTCTGCTGTCTAGTGGTCTTTGTCTAGTTTATATATTACGCGCACTGTGGATGTCCCTACACAAGCTTGTGGTTGTTACTGTGGTTTATTTCTGTGTGATCACCAGTCTCCGTGTACTTCGCTTGTGAGTCTAGCGTTTTATAGAAAACACTTAGTGTTATCATTCATTCGTTTTGTATATGTATTTATATGTATGTTTAACAATATTTCCAGAAATGTTATACAACTATTTGTTATAGATATATGCGAGGGAGCATAGGTGATATTTCCCCTCACTACCTAGTGCTTATAGAGTGACTGGGTGAGTACAGAGTGATATTTTAGCACTACGAAGTTACGTACACATGGAGTGCTGGTGTACTTAGGGAAGTGACACAAAGACATTTATAATTGGCTGACAGATAGCAACGTGTCCACAAGTACAAGATGCCTACTTTAATGGAATATATTGAAGCAGGTGAAAGAATAGGCCTGAAAGGTAAAATGTTACACGAGTATGCAGAAGCAAAAGAACAAAAACAGATGGAAAGAGAGGAGAGGCAAAACGCCCACAGGAAGAGAAAGAGACCCAAGTAAAACTAGCTGAAATTGAGTTAAGAAAACTAGAACTATCTTCGAAGGGTCAAAGTGAGGAAAGCAGAAGACCGTCGCAGTCGTCACAGAGATTAAAACTGCCATATTTTACAGACCGGGACCAACTTGAAACTTATTTGTCCAGGTTCGAAGCATCAGCGAAAGTGTTAGGTATTCCAGAGAAAGAGTATGCGATGCGACTTGGTGAGTTTCTTACGTGTAAGGCCCTAGATACAATGTTTAATTTACCTGCGGAAGAAAGAACCTACTACACTATTTTGCGTCAATGTCTGCTTACGAAGTTCCAACTAACTGAGCATGGATACAGAACAAAGTTTAGACAGTTAGGACTAGAGACAAATCAAGATTTCACAGATTTTTTTAACACAGTAAAGAACACATTTAACAAATGGATGGAGCTCGCAGAAGTAGGGAAAGATTTTAATAAAATAGTGGATTTAGTGTTAAGAGACAAAGTTTTACCATCATGCAATATAAACTTAGTGTCTTTCTTTGAGGAACGTAAGCCAAAGGACATAAACACAATGTCACAGTTAGGGCTGGCGCTAGTTTCACCTTCACTCACTACAGTGTGTAGATGGGGTGTCCTAGGACACCATGGCAGCGACCACCACCCTTGCAGCATATTGGTGGAGAAAGGCAGAACCAGGCAGCACAAGCTAAAGGTAAAGACGTTCCAATATGACAGTACAGGGCAAGATTTGGTGAGTAAAATAAGACGTGACAAGCGCAGAACGTTTCAGGGTAGGAAAAAAAGCTGGGAGCAGCCACCGTGGTGGAGTTTCGAGGTGGAGAAGGCTTGGGTGGATAAGCGTAGTGCTGTAAAAAGATGGCAAAATGCCAATAAGAACAGAGCTGGTCATCCTAGTCCCTGCTTGCACTTAGAAAGAGAGATGCACACAAAAGTAAGCTATTTCAAAAAACTGGTCAAGGTGGTTAAATGCGAGAAATGGGCAGAGGTGTGTCAAAGAGTAAGCACAGACAAGTCACTGAAATTGTTCTGGCGACTACATAAAAGCATGAGTGGTGTAGTCAAGAATAAGAGCATTTCTGACTTCCAAGGTGCTGACCTCATCTGGCAGAGGACTGACGAGGACAAGGGCAAAGCCCTCTTTGAACGCTACCTTGAGCAGAGCAACCAGACAGACATGGGAGGCCGGAATCTGGCCAAGGAGGTCACCTCAGACAGATGCAAGGCCCAGAACACTTCATATGAAGACACAGTGACAGTGAAAGAAATGAAGGCTGTGCTTCGACGATCAAAAAACAGTGCTCCAGGTCCTGATGGCATAAGATACGACGACATAAATAGGTGTACCGACAATGAGCTAGAGAAACTAGCAGACATGTACAACAACAGTATAGGGAGTGCTAGCATCAAGGAGGAATGGTTACACAGCTATCTGATTCCCTTGCCGAAGCCTGACAAAGACCACAAAAAAATTCAGGGATATCGAATTATAACCATGCAGAATACAATAGGCAAGCTGCTGGAGAAGGTAATTGCCAGGAAAATATCAAGCCAACTAGAGAGGCAAGGTGTTTTCCCACCTACCCTGGGTGGGTACCGTCCAAAAAGAGAAACCTGGACCAATGCAGCAGTCTTTGCCCATGATGTCTATGAAGGTTTCCACTCAGGCACTGAAACCGTTGCTGCAGCGATTGATCTTGAGGACGCATACAACAGAGTACCACTGGATTTTTTAATGTTTCAGCTTCTTGAACTAAACGTAAGTCCATTCCTCCTTAGTTGGATCGCTGCAGCCCTCTTCCGACGGAAAGTAGTTTTTAGATGTGGCAGTTGGACTTCGGAACCAACAACAATATATCCTGGCCTACCACAGGGATCACCATTATCTCCGGTACTGTTCAACGCCTACACAGTGAGAATCACCAGTGAGCAGATCACTGGACCTGGCAGGACATTGTCATATGCCGATGATGTTTTAGTGTATCATCAGGGTAAGGATAGAGAGGAGGTTGCTGTGGAACTACAAACCGAACTCAATCGCATAAGTACTTGGTGTGATGAAGCTGGGGCAATGGTCAACCCAACAAAGGCAACAGTGACTTGGTTCTCGTTGAATAATCATATTGTCAACACTCCAACACCAACTGTAATGCTGTGTTCAGAGACGGTGGAAAGAACGCAGGCAATGAATTACCTGGGGATACGGTTTGATCGAAGCCTTGCTTATAATGTGCACATAGACCAGGTGATAACTAAGGCCAAGCGGGGTTTGGCAGCGATGCGGGTGATGGCGGCAGCAAACTGCGAGCAGCGCCATCTATGTCTTCTGTACGAGGGGCTGGTCATGTCTGTTTTGGAGTATGCAATGGCAATCCTGACTCTCAGCCATAAGCAGATAGAAAGGATGGAAAGGATACAGAATGAAGCTATGCGCATTATTCTTGGATGTACAAGAGATACAGCATGCAGGGCGATGCGCTACCTTCTTGATTTTTCACCCATTGAAGAGAGAATACAAGGTTGCAGGGCACGCGCCTATCTCAGAATTAACGCAAACACACAACAACCACTGCATAGTGAAATTAGGAAGGTGAAGAGCAGCAGGTTAAAAAGAGGAAGGTCGTGGATGGGTCAAGCCGAAGACATTCTTCAACAGGTGTGTTCACTTGAGGACTTAGAACCTGGCGAGGAGTGGGTGCAAGTGCCAACAGACTTCTGCACATCCTTTTCAGTTTGCATCCAACTAGATAGAAAATGCAGACAAGAAAATCCGGCTGCTGTTGAGGCTGAAGTACAAGCGTTGATTTTCGAGAATTCGCTAGACGGTGACGCGGTCATCTACACAGATGGGTCGGTCGTCCGACATGTGAGAAGCTCATGGGCCTTCACAGCTCGGGCCGGAGGGAGAATTGTGAAGGAGGACTCTGGTGCTTTCACTGAAACCACAAGTAGCCTGACCATGGAAGTCATGGCAGTAAGTAAAGCAATAACATGGCTCGAGACACAGACATTCACTAGGGCTTGTTTCCTTAGCGACTCAATGAACATGATCAAGAGGATAGAGGAGGGGTCGATCCGAAGAGAATGGTTGCTGCCTCTGGAGCGGTCTCGGCTGGCAAAGATTAGTTTCATCTTCGTGCCAGGGCATGCGGGAGTACAAGGAAATGAGCGGGCTGACAAGCTCGCACGTGAGGCTACTGTGGAGGGCGGACGTGCCATGGACCAGGCCGTAATTCTGAATGCTCTACGAGAAGTAAGACTTTTGCGAGAACCAAGTGATGACTGTGAATCTACAACAATGGCCAGACTGCTAGAGCAGCAAATTAAAAGAGGGGTGGCCAAACAAGAACACTACGCAGGAAGCCAAAGAAGATTGATAAACCAACACAGAACTGGCGTCGTTAGCCGCTACACGTTGCGGGATTTGCTGAGGAGAGGATCCGAGCACTTATGGACTGAATGGTTCGATGTGCAATGAGGATTATCTGTCGACTAACTAACTAACTAACTAACTTCTACACTAACCTTAGCTTCATTAACTAGATAGCCATGTATCTGTCGTGTCTTGGCAAATAGGTCTGTCAACTTTTTATTGTTTACAGGGTTAACTGCTATATTCTTGGTCAAGGGGCAGTAGGGGTGTACGTGAAATAAACATCCTTGGAATTGGTATGTTGTCTTATTCTTCTTATACCACCCATCTACTCTAATATGCTTATCACCCAATGCCATTTACCCCAACCCCTCTAAACGGCGTTTTCAATTGTATCTACTGTGTGTGTGTTGTACCCACGCTAACCACTCCCTACTCTGTCTTGCAAATTTAATTATCTTGTATGCCTTAAACCCCCCCCCCCCCCCCCTGTCTTCGTTTCTAATGGTCGGGAAATATGTGGAAATTTCTTGCATAATAGTTCACATGTAAAGGGCATTAGCGTCGTAGCCGTTTACACTCTGAAATGGTTTAACCTCCCTACCTCAGTTTATCCCCTCTACTACTAATGTGTGTTATTTCTGTTTCATGGTGTCTGTAAAAGATTATTGAGGGACCCCCTACAATGTTGTTTCTAACAGCTACATGTAACTCTTTCTGTTGGCTACCACATAATGAAAAGGAGACATCTTTGGGGAGGGTCCTAAACATATATTTTTAAGTGACCCCGGGACAGAAATTGCATCCTTAAACATATCTACCCCTATCTCACAGTAAAAGGTAACCTGTTTCTGTGGGGCACTAAGAAAGGGGCCGACATCTTTTGTTGTACCAGATTAGAAAATCTTCCAATGTCTTAATCTGGTATTTGCACAAGTCTTTCTGACACTCCTTTTATTCTGCATCTGTAATATTGGTGTTTTTAAGGTTGGAAGAAAAATGCTGCTTGTGGGGGTAACTGTGTTTCCTTTAATTTATCTAAGTGTGTGATGTATTCATAGCAAAACTGGCTTTTCATCTCGGGGACCTTGTACGCATCTAAGTACTTTGCATAACTGATACCTGGCGCTAAATCGTTGCTAATATCTAAGAATTTGAGCTGTTCAGTGGCGATATACATAAAGTTATTGTTTCTTTACACTACAAATTTCAAAGGGGCTTCTTTTTAACACAGTGCGAGATTAAATATGGTTTAATTATAGTAAGATCGTATTTCGCTGAGTTGAACTCCAGCACCGGTAAATCCCTTAGATAGCAATCCAACCTATCAATTAATTTGGTTTCTTGTCGTTCCTCCAATATTTTATATATCCCACAGAACACCACCCGTAGTTCTGAATAAGCTTTCTCAGCGACTTGAGTCAGATACTCAAGCATTCTATCCTCTAACTTCTGAGGGTAACCTGATGAGATGAAACATACGGCCGATTTTAGCCCGGAGACATTGGAATGCTATGGAAACAACTAAGTGGCTATATGTTTAGCTAGCATTTTCGTAGATCTAGTTTCCCCGGGCATATTATTACTATGAAAGTAACATTCTTAGTCAAAGGCGGCTCTGTATGGGTATACATATAAATGGTCTGCTTTTGA
Organism: Cepaea nemoralis; assembly: GCA_014155875.1. NCBI lineage: Eukaryota > Metazoa > Mollusca > Gastropoda > Stylommatophora > Helicidae > Cepaea > Cepaea nemoralis. The sequence continues at coordinate 150,904 of JACEFZ010024200.1, read as the reverse complement.
GCCCCTGATCCGAGAGTATTTCACATATGGTCTGTGGTGGATTGTACACCTCGCCTTTAAACCACTCTTTTGTTTTACCCCCATTGCAGTTTTTACTGTGTATATCCATCCTCGACACCTTGTGCCATAACTTACCACATTTAACACAACCAAAGGCCCAAGCTACCTTATTTATGGCCTTAATATACATGAAATGTTCTTTAAACAATAATAGTCTTAAGGTTGCCTCATATTTCCCACTACAACTAAGCTTTGGGGACCAGAGCCTTGGGTCTCATTGAACTTACAAATATAAATTTTTGTACCAAAACTATTGTTCTACAATAGGATCAATTAGTTTAACAACCGGCAATTTAACAAAAATATTTTGATGTCTTTGCCACTGCTAAGTTAAATCACGCTTGTCTTTCATAAGATTCCCAATTGTCTCACCTCTAAATACCATCCAGGGCTATGAAGAAACAAAAATTATCTGTGTATGGTGTACCATATTTAGTGTCACGTTGTAGTGTGCTAATAGATTTATTGTGTATGGTGTGTGTAGGAATGCCAGCTAAGCAAGAACCTATGGGGAACTCGGGGATATGAAAAACATAAAAGCAAGTGGTGGATACTGTTTCTATTGTATACTTGGTGTCTGGACGTTGTTTGGTAGTGTATGTAAGAATATCGTGTTCGTGTGCGATGTTGATAACAAAATCAAAGACCTGTCTGTTGTTTATTAAATGTGGGAGATCTAGGACAGAGGGGTTGTTTGAAGAAGCGTGAAAAAGCGAAGGTCTTTTTCTCGCGATGCCTAATGACGGTGTGGTGGCTAAGGTTTATCTTAATTCGAATAGTTTGAGTATTGAAGTTCTTGTTCAGTGCAGAGGTCCAATAGATAGGGTGCTGTGTCTATGGACTATAAAGTATGTGTAGATAGACAAATGCTTGTTGATTTTGTGGTGTGTCCCTCTATGTCTGCTGCAATGTCGGTTGAAGTGTGTGTAATGTATATAATTCTTTGGCTTCTAAAACAGCTGCTTCATCGTGTACTAACTGCTCTAGCAATATGTGTGTCTTGTTTCTGTTTTTTTTTTTTAGAATTGTGTGTCTGTGTTGAGGCTGGTCTTTTGCGTGATGCTGATGTTGGTTCTGTTGCTAGTGATGATGATACTGATGATGATGCTGTTGTGTCCATAGGTTTTGTCTGTTTTGGGCCAGTGTGTGTGCCCTGTGTTGTGTCCATTGGTGTCTGTGGTATATGCGTAGATGTCTTTGCAGGTTGTCTTTTCTATTAAATGGCTTGCCTCATATATGACATGTATTCATCTCTTCAATGATGGAGTGAACTGTATTAATGTGGCGCTTTAGAATGTAGTTTTCTTGAACTCTTACCCTTCTTTTGCTGAGTGGCTATAGCGATGTTTGACCACAATTCGGTAATTTTCAGCTAGTTGAAAGATTGTAGCAGGTTGTTACCAGGTTTCTATAGTTCAACGTCCTTTTGATTTTGTTAATAGTAGATACAAGGAGGTACTATGTTCTTTGTCTTTCAACACATTGACCACGTACAACTGTAACAGTATCAAACACACAATACTTTTAGTGATCACCAACTTTTTTTCTCCATACGTATAATTGAGCTACTGAATGTTAACATATATATGTGTGCAATATTTTGTGCTGAGTTGTCACTAGGTAGCCAGTGACATATATACATTTAATATTGACAGTAAATATGAAACATAATTGAACCATTTTGATCACCATCACATTCAATATAGTTTGACACACGGTCTAGAAATTATATTGGAAGATGGAGAACTCAAAGGGTCGGATCAAGATTTTGTTAGCCATGAATATGAAAGACCAAAAGAGCTGAGTGAAGTTAACCGAGATGCTGGGTAAATAGAGAGGTAAGGAGGACGCCACAACGTCAGTTTCAAAAGAAAACCGAGAGAGAGAGAGAGAGAGAGAGAGAGAGAGAGAGAGAGAGAGAGAGAGAGAGAGAGAGAGCTTCTTTGTTGTCTTCCTATCACTAGTCCATAAACAATTAACCATGGTTATATATAACAGAGTTACCAATATTCACACAAACACACATATACCGACATATACGCATACACATATATACGTATACATACGTAAACATATAAAAAGTCGCTTAAAAGTCGACATGGTCGACTTAATCGCACCGGGTTTTATCCCATATGGCTCGGTCTCTTTCCGCTGCGCGGAAAGCGTCGCACAAAGCACGAACTCCGTAGCTTTTAGCGACGACCCACAGGAGTCTCCGAAACATTTAACTCGTAAACCGAAGGGTGTGGCCCGGAATCGAACCCACAACCTTCGGAGCACGAGTCAAACGGCTTGACCACTTCGCCAAAGAGACTCCCTTAAAAACATATATACATAGACGTAAGCATATATACATACTCACATATACACAAACATGCATACATATATACATCCTCGCTTGTCCGGAGTGCAATGAAGATACCCCAACGGATAACTAACTAATTAACTAATACTAACATATGCACATACATGCATGCATATATACAAACTCACATATACACACACACATATATGCATACCTGAGCGTACTAGAAACTCGTTCGTGGTGACCCTTTCATAGGTTAGACACAAGGCAATACTGGTTGTCGACACTATCGACTTGGTGGATGTGACCCTTCGATAGGTTAGATACAAGGCGATATGTGGAAATAAGACACAAAACATTACCATTCAGGTATACACAAGTATGGGCGCATATACATATATATATATGACACTATATCACTTTTGTTTGTAAAGTCTTCAAAACAAGTTCTATCAGACCGGTCCAATATAGTTGTAACGACTCACTTTGGTTTAAGAATATGCTCATGTATATTATGTAGTATTTCTTTTTTAGAGACAACTATTAACTCTAACCAAGTTGTTTACTGGGTGCAACAACAGCAGCTACTAAAGACTCACTGTATCATTAACAGATAAGCACAAGGTCATGAATGAGGCGTGAATACGGTAGACGTTTTAAGCCTAAAATGGCACATACAATAGGAACATTGAAGAAAACACTTGAAAACGATAAGTTAAACCATAAGCATAAGTACACAACCAGGCAATCTTACACACACATACACCCACACACACACACACACATGTAGACATAATCACGCACACACTGGCAGACGCGCACACCCGAGAACACATACACTCATTACCGAGCACACAGATACACACACAAGCACACACACATACATGTAGACATATACGCTCACAACCGTAAAAAATCGTGCGCACGCACTCACAGACACCCAGACACACATACATACGCACACACAGACACACACACACAAGACACACCAGCAGACATACGCACACAACCGCACACACGCACACATACAACCATACTTATACACACAGACAGCCAGACCCACATGCACACAGATACACACACATGCAGACACACACACAGTCACACCAACAGACATATGGACACACACACACACACACACACACACACACAGTCAGACTAACAGAAATACGCACACAACCAAATACACACATTCAGCCGTACACACAGGCTCACACACACGAGAAGTGTTTCACTAACATTATACTCACCGCCAGTAGTTGTGGTCCAGGTCTGGTTTCCTACGATGTATCAGGCTCAGCTGACTGCCAGAATATCAGTTTTATAACCCATATTCTACGGTTTTTCTAGTCCTGTTTGTCGACCACCTGAAACCACTTATTAATGCGCAGATATTGTATTCGTGAGCGCCCAGCTGTCGTCTGTAATAATGTCTATAAGCCAGGGATGGGCAAACTACGGCCCGCGAGCCGCATGCGGCCCGCCAAGTGATTTTATGCGTTCCGTGAAGGCATTTAGAATAAAAAAATTTAAAATCGTTTTTAAGCTATTTTGATGAATTTTACAGAATTTCATGCACCGTTCTGCTGAGTGTCAATAACAAACGTAGGATTGAAGATGAATGAAGTGTTTTAATGATGAAGGGACAAGTAAGTACTGTTTTATAAAAGTTGGTAGGAAATCAGTTTGCTTGTTGTGTCATGAGTCAGTGGCTGTCTTCAAGGAGTACAATTTAAAAAGACATCAAACAAAACATTCCGATTTCGGATATAATTTAAAGACCGAAGAGAAGGAAAGGAAATGCCTTGAGTTGGTGAAAGATTTGGAGAAACAGCAAACTGTTTTCACTAAACAGTCTTCAATTCAAGATGCTACAACTGAAGCTAGTCTTGTGCTGTGACACATAATTGTAAAACAGAACAAGCCATTTTCTGATTGCGAGTTTATCAAGGAATGTTTGCTAGATGCAGAAATCATTACGTGTCCTGAAAAAAAAAACAGATTTGACAACATTACTTTATCAAGGAGAACTGTGGTAAGACGTGTTGACAAGATCAGTGACAATTTGATGCATAAACTTCAAGATGGAAGTAAACAATTTTTGTGGCACTCTCTTGCATTGGATGAAAGTACCTTTGTACATGATACTGTCCAAATATTGATATTTATACTTGGAATAAACACTCCTTTCAAATTCACTGAAGGGTTACTGAGTGTTGAGTCACTCAAAGACACAACCACAGGCCATGATATATTCAATGCTGTCACTAACTGTATTGAAAGAACTGGGTTGGTTTGGAACAAGATGGTAAGTGTTACAACTGACGGAGCTCGTACTTTGACTGGAAAAAAATGTAGGTCTGGTAAATTTTATAAGTGATAAGATTAAAGCAAAATATCCAGACCACGCATTATTACCACTTCACTGTGTGATTCATCAAGAAAGTCTGTGTAAAACTGTTTTGAATATCAAACATGTTATTGACCCAGTTGTCAGTGTCATCAATCTCATCAGATCAAGAGGACTTAATCACAGACAGTTCAAGTCATTACTTGACAAATTGGAAACTGAACATTCTGATGTCCTGAACCACACCAATGTTCGATGTCTGAGTCTCGACAAGGAGTTGAGGCGAGTGTGGGAACTCAGAGAAGAAATAGTGATGTTCCTAGAGATGAAGAGCATTGCATGTGACTTTAATACTAACATTGTCAATAAAGAGTGGAAGTTAGACTTTATGTTTTGCCATTAAAATTATGGAAAATTTAAATGAACTCAATGTCAACCTTCAGGGCAATGATGTGTTTGCACATTAATTGTATGTATATGTAAAATCATTTCAAGCAAAACTCTCACTGTCCTCCAGACAAGCAAGTGAAAAAAGATTTTGTCACTTCCCTATGCTGAAACAAGAAACCATTTCTGGTGAAATGACTGAAAAATATAAGCCAAATTAGATGCAGATCATGACCTGAAAGAGAAATCCATGACAGATGGTTTGCTGGACTTCTATGGGCCGTTATCACAAGAATCATTTCCCAACTTGAAAAACTGTGGAGCTAAACTTGTATCATTATTTGGATCAACATACATTTGCGAACAAGCAATCTCTTGCTTGAAGATCAACAAATCTAACAGTAGGTCTTTATTGTCGGACTGCAACTTGCATGCTGTCATGCGAATTTCAACAAGTAAACTTGCTCCAGATTTCAAGAATATTGTCAAAAATTAGAAGCAGTTACATACATCTCACTAAAAATCAATAACTGCAGTGACAATGTAGTCGCGGTGTGTCTAAATTAAAGCCATTGATAGATAATAAAGAATATTTGTTATAATAACAAGTTGTAAAATCGTATTAACAAATTAGTAAACGTCTTTGTCCATATTGTCAAATATAATGTATATGTGTATAATATAAATATATATAAGTAAATATATATAAAATATATATAAGTAAAATAAAATTGCAATAATTAGTTATTTATATTGCTTAATAACCTATAAATAATTAATAATTATTTATTGTGATAGGTTGCTGTAAAAAAAAATTGATATATATATATATATATATATATATATATATATATATATATATATATATATATATATATATATATATATATATATATATATATATATATATATATATATATATATATATATATATATATATATATATATATATATATATATATATGCGACCCGGCAATAGCTTTACATTTGTCAATGCAGCACTCCGCACGAAATGTTTGCCCAACTCTGCTAAAAGCCATTGTTCCCAATTATGGGGAAAATGAAACCAGTGTTATTGATTTTTAGAAGGTGTTCCCATTTTGTAATTACGGCTATTAAGGGGACTATTTTGCAACAGCTGGAGATAAAGTCTCGACTTTAAAAATGCTTTGTACCGCCCAATTCCATTTCCTTGTTGAGTTTGATGAGAAACCGGTGCGTTCATGTGTGCATGGAGGAACATAACCAGCAGATTTGATCCAGTACAGCAATTACCGCTATCTGTCCCATTTCAAGACTGTCCAATTGATCCCTGTCGTTTCTTCACGATAGCGTCGGCCAGGGGGACATTCATTTCTCTTCTTCTTCAGCTTTCCGAGCCATTGAGGTTCTGTGCTGCAAATACAATCCGTCTCCATTCGTCTCTCTGGTGGACCTTCTCTTGCCAGTCGTTGATTCCAAGTGCTTGTAGGTCTGGACATTCATTTAGGTTTACTAAAATATAGACCACAATTGCACTTTTCAACATTTTGGAGTTCTTTCTAGCCGGAGCGGTATCTAGTTATACCTGCTCAGTGCAGAAAATTACAGCTGGACTCCTGGAAGTAGAATAGTGGCCTATCCATCAGACGACTGGTCAACAAACTCACTGAACTCACTGACTGACAGTTGAAGCGGCTAAACCAACAACATCCCCATCATACATAGACATTCTTATTGTACATTCAAATTCAGTGCTAAGTAGTCTCTCTGGAATTTCCGCTTCTGCTAATATCAGATCCAGAAGGTAATTATCATAATTGGCACTCGACAAATTACATGGTCAATAACATGTCTGTCGCCTTTACTTATCAGATCTTTCCCTGATAAATATTTTGAGCTGGGTACTCGAAAGGGTCAAGATATGTTTACTAAAACCCCCCAAACCCACGCAGTAGTTAATAAATACAAAATAAAGGTATGAACTACTCATCTGCACCATTCCAATGATATCACTAACGGATCGAGCCTACACTGTTGATCTCTGGTATCTTTCCGTCTTGACAGATGATAGTTTGTTACATTGTGCTTCACACAAGGCATAGTTGTTAGGTAGTTAGTTAATTAGTTAGTTAGTTAATTAGTTAGTTAGTTAGTTAGTTAATTAATTAGTTTAGTCAGTTAGTTTAGTTAGTTAGTTAGTAATTTAGTTAGTTAGTTAGTTGGTTAGTTAGTTAGATAGTTAATTAGTTAGTTCGTTAGTTAGTTAATTAGTTAGTTAATTAGTTTAGTCAGTTAGTTTAGTTAGTTAGTTAGTTATTTAGTTAATTAGTTAGTTAGTTAGTTAGTTAATTAGTTTAGTCAGTTAGTTTAGTTAGTTAGTTAGTTATTTAGTTGGCTAGTTAGTTAGTTAGTTAGTTAATTAGTTTAGTCAGTTAGTTTAGTAAGTTAGTTAGTTATTTAGTTAATTTGTTAGTTAGTTTGTTAGTTAGTTGGTTAGTTAGTTAGGTAGGTAGTTAGTTAGTTAGTTAGTTAGTTAATGAGTTAGTTAGTTAGTTAGTTAGTTAGTTAGTTAGTTAGTTAGTTGCACATCGAACCACTCAATAGATATGTGCTCGGATCCCCTCCTCACTAAACCCCGCAGGGTGTGGCGGCTCACGACACCAGTTCTGTGTTGTTTTATTATTCTTTGGCTTCCTAAATCTGTAAACACGCATGCTGAAAGATACACTTATGGATTGTTTTGCTAATATATACAAACCCCGTAGCACCGGCGTAAATCTTGAGAAGAAAGGAATCTCCTAGTTTGCATCCTGGTATAATTAATTACACTCAAGAGATGAAACTATTCATCTGTTATGTGAAAATAAGCAGTTACGAAAAATCGCAACGGCCCGCCATTATTTTGACCGAAGTCTCCCACACAAGGAAGAATAACTACAACCAATGCTACAACCAGGAATTTAGTTATTCTTTTCATAGCGCGAAGCCTAGGCTGAATTGCAAACACAATGAGTTCCCCCTGTAGCAAGATTCCTCTCTCGGCATGCCTATTTTACTCCAAAGGAAAGGTAAGACCAGGGCGTCAGGAACATGACAAGCTGCAGAAGCGCCAGATCAGCAAGCATTGCTCTAACTGACCGCCTGTCGGAGCTTTGATCCTAGAACAGCTGCCGACCAAGGCTTAGGTCCAAGTCTGTCCTAAATTGACAGTTAGTCTTATGCTGCATTTCATCGCACCAGTGCAAGGATTGTACCATCCTAATTGCGATTCTCCGCCCGAAGCCGTTGGGACAATGTTGCAGTGTCGGGTTTGGTTAGCTCCCGTCCAAGATTAGCCGCTTACAGAAAGCAGGTCGTAACGTCTGGTGTTATTTGGTAGCTCAGTCATATCTAAGACGTCACACACTGTTGATAAAGGGAACGAATCGTGAAGATGACACGTGGCAGTAGAGAAACCTGTATACATTTACTCTGTAATGTGACGTGTCGTTGAATCAAGTGGAAGCCAGCACACAAGAACGACATATAGTCATGTATGTTATCATAACTCTATATATATATATATATAAAGATGTATATAAAGATGTATGCGTGAATGATATATAGTTTTGCAAATTACCATAAATCTTTATTCTCCTTTAATGCCTTATCCTATTGTTTATATATTCAGCTGCTTGCAATGGCAACAATATTGCAAGGATTGTAATAAAGCTATGCCCACTTTAAATTGTCTAAATAAATATTGATGCATGTAAATGTATAACGAGAAGGACACATAGTATGCAATAGACACATAATATTTTTTAATGAACTAAATAATGCTATTTTTTCAGTATAATCTCTATTATCATTATCATCGATGCCATTAACATGATCGTCACCATCATGATCATCATCACCATAATCATCATGATTACAATCGTCATCATCAGTATCATCATAATTATTGTCATTACCACAATCGCCAACGTAATTATCAATATCATCATCACCATCGTTTCCACCGTGTCGTGGTGGGGGAGCTTGAGTTTCTCAGTGACCCTCAGAGCTATGCCGGCTGTAGCATAGGTACTAGCAGGGCCTCCCAAGCTGGACAGGTCAAAGGGTAGAGAATAGACAAAGAGAAACACCCTGGTCCTCCAGGTTGGGGGTTGAAGCGTAGGGTTAACATCCCCACCTGTAAAAACTATTATGTTACGAAACAGATACATAAGCCTCGAATTCGGACTGACTTATTTGGACAATGACCTTGGAACGTTAAAGCACTTTTGAGATTTTTAACATGGAATGTACGGACACTATATGGAGCTGGAGCGGCTGAAGAACTAACCCGGGAGCTGGTTCAATATCAAATGGTTATAACAGCAATTCAAGAAATAAGGTGGCCAGGAGAGGGTACTTTAGAGCAAAATGGAATGATTGTAATATATGGAGCAAACACCCAAAATAAACATGAATAAGGAAATGGTTTTGTGATAAAAAAAAATAGTTATGGGGGAACTTTCTAAGCTTTAAAGCTGTTAATGACAGAATTAGTAAATTACGAATAAGAGGTAAATGGACAACGATGATTAATGTACATGCACCTACTGAAGAGAAAGAAGATGACGTTTAAAAGACTATTATAAAGATTTGGAAGATGTCATAGAAGAAACCCCCAAACAGGACATTCTGATTGTGCTGGGAGAATTCAATGCAAAAATAGGTAGAGAGCAAACTCATAAAAAAGTGGCCGGTATGGAAAGCTTACATACAACTTCAAATGATAATGGATGGAGCGTCATCAACCTGGCAGAAACCAAAGGACTTCAGATTAGCAGTACCAGACTACAAAGAAAGGATATACACAAACAAACTTGGAAATCATGTGATAAGAGAACCTATAATCAAATAGATCACATTTTAATTAACAACAGAATTGCATCAAACATACAAAAAGATAGAAGTTATAGAGGAGCTGTGTGCCACAGAGACTACTTCCTCATTGGAGCAAACTTTAAAATAAAACTTAAAAGAGCTTCCTATACTAAATTACAAAGATTACACCCAACATATAACAGTGAAAATGAAAAACTACAAGAAATTATAGTCAAAGAGAATTTACAGATGAAATAAAATGTAAACTTTAAACTCTGCAAAACCCTTTGATGGAAATCGTTGACCAAACTTGGTTGAACATCAAGAATACAATTCAATCTACCGCAGAAGAATGTCTCGGTGTGCTAACCACGCTTAGAAAAAACAGATGGATCAATCAAAAATGTGAAGAAGCAGTCATTAGGAAAAAGAATGCCAGACATTTATGGTTAAATGACATAAACAACATCCAAAAGGAAGAGCAATATAGAAATGAATGTAAAGAGGCTACAAAAATAGTTCGACAGCTAAAGCGAGATTATATGAGTAATATAATCAAAGATATGGAAACTAATCACCAGAAAAACGAATCCAGAAAGTTTTTTAAAGAACTGAAGTCAATGAAACGAAGGCATCAACACAACACATATGGTTTAAAAGACAAAAATGGGAATATGATAAACACCAATGAGGAAATGTGCAACACATAGAAAGAATATTTTGTTGAATTAATAAATTGTGAAGCTCCAAGTAACACTTTCCCACAGGAAAAGGTTGTAACGTGTGAACCACAAATTGAAGAACCTGCATGTGAAGAAATCCTATATGTAATCACACGACTTAGAAACAATAAGGCAACAGGGGCTGATGGAATTGCTGCTGAATTTATAAAGGCAGGTGGCCATGCAATATATCTAAAGCTATACGAACTAATAATAAAAATCTGAAGGGCAGAAGAATTACCCCATGACTGGAAAGAGTCATTATTGATACCTATCTTTTAGTACGGAGACAAGTTCCAATGTGAAAATTATAGTAGGAATATCACTACTGTCCACAAGCTATAAGATACTATCCGCAGTATTACTAAATAGACTAAACCTATATTCAGAAGACATATTAGGTGACTACCATGCGGGTTTTAGACAAAACAGATTAACAATAGATCAGATATTTATCTTACGACAAATAGCCGAGAAAATTGGGAATATAAAAGAGATCTCCATAACATTTCTGTGGATTTTAAAAAGGCTTATGATAGTGTCCATAGGAATAGTCTATAGAATGCTATGCAGGAATGTGGAATACCAAGGAAGTTAATCAACATGACCAGACTATAGCATGGAAGATACTTATAATATAGTAACATATAAAGGCAGGAAATCAGACCCTTTCCAAATAACATCTGGCTTGAAACAAGGTGATGCACTATCGCCGCTACTCTTCAATCTAGCTCAAGAAAAAGTTGTAATGAAGGTAAAGGAGGAATGTGATATTGGAGGAACATCCAAGCTGCTTGGTTATGCAGATGATATAGATATTATAGGGGAAAATGAACAAAAGACATGTGGAAATATTGACTCACTTAAAGGAAAAAAGCCCAACAGATGGGGCTGGTTATCAACCAAGATAAGTCAGAGTATATGGTAATTTCAAGAGAAGGAATGGCTAAAAACTCTGGCCACATACAAATAGATAATATGACCATTAAAAGAACGGAAACTCACAAATACTTGTGTACAATCTTCAACTACTCCAACATCATAAGGGAAGAAATACAATCTGGAATCAATTCTGGAAATAAGATATACTATGCACTACAACATTTATTAAAATCAAATGCGCTATCTCGTAACACCAAAATCACAATATACAAAACACTGATCAGACCAGTTGTGCTGTATGGCTCTGAAACATGGAGTACAACAAAAGGAGACGAAGCCTTTGAGAACAAAGTTTTAAGACGCATCTTTGGACCCATTAGGGATACAAAGTCGAGACTGGAAAAGAAGAAGTAACAAAGACCTTTATGATCTGTTTACGTCCCCGCTAATTACTGGTATCATGAAGTCTAATAGACTACAATGGCTGGGGCATATAGAAAGAATGGAAGATAATAGGGAAACAAAACTCGCTTACACTCAGGAAATAAATGACCGTAGATCCCGAGGTAGACCAAGAAGACGGTGGAGAGATAATATATATATATAGATATAGATCTACAAGCACTTGGAATTAACGACTGGCAAGAGAAGGTGAGAAAAATGGAGACGGATTGTATCTGCAGCAAAGAACCTCAATGGCTGGGAACGCTGAAGAAGAAGAAGAATCATCACCATCAACGTTCAACTGTTTACCACATATCTGACATCAGAAAGATATCGCATTTGAACAAGCGATCGGTGTCACATCCCTACATTACACCATTTGACAATACACCATAGAAGGAAAATTGAGACCTAACGATTTTACATATTACGTTATATTTTCAAGTATACAGACGAAAATATACAATAGCGACAGCCCATGTAACATAGAACTGACATTACACTCAGTAGTTTACTATGTTTTGCGCACTGATCGCTTAGCGCGTACGAACCATGCAGTGTAAATAATAGAATGAAGAGAGTTTCACATACGTTATCTATAAAGTGATATCTCGTCTGGCTATAATTCATTCTCCATGATCACCGTGTGCTGGTGTTATGTTAGTAAAGATTAGTTTATGCCGTCGCAACATTGTTCTCATCGGCGTTTGTATTATTTCCATGTTTGTTCGTAGCTACGTAACTCGTCCATGTCTGTTGTATTTCTTATTTAAACATTGAGCACAACCCACTACTGGCAACGCTGATCATATTCCCGTACGAACCTAAAGCCTTGTCCACGTCAATATGGAAGCACAAGACTCTAGTTTCGATTTCGTTTGAGCTCGTCAGTAGTGCATATCCTTGACTGGAACCGGAATCAAACCCGGATCCTTGGCGTGTGAGGCGGGTGTGTAACCAGTAAACCACGCGGCACGCGCTAGATGCGACAAAATTAATGTCAACCGGTAGGTTTAGGACAATAGTGAGGACAATCATTTGACTAAATTACAGAAAACTAATTACAGATAACTATTAGCAGATAACTACTCACATAGAATTTCTTCAGAGAACTGCTTACTATGACTAGTTATATAGAACCCCATACAGAAAACAGAATGCATTGCCTACTTAGAAAGGGCTACTTAAAGAGAGCTACGTATAAAGAACAACTTACAGTGACTACATACACATAACTATCCAAAGAGAGCTGCTTGCGGTGAAGTAGTTACAAAGAATTAATTACCGTTACTACTTACACTGACTATGTTATAGGGCTACTTATAAAGAGCTAAGTGCAGTGACTACTTACAGCGGCTACTTGCAGTGATTACATACATATTGCTATTTACAAAGCATTATTTACATAGAACTACTTGCTGTGACATGTTTAGAACTACTTTAAAACAAATAGATACACAGAACTACTTACAGATGATAGCTGACGTATGAAAGCAACAGACATTGAAATTACTGTCAACTGATATAACGTGTCATGTCGTCCATGTTGGCCAGACTGTCTCCAGTTACAACAATTGCACTCACGATGATGGGGCTCCGGCCTTCTGCGCTGCTGATGTTTACAGTCGTACTGTTGATTGGCTCTGTTGCTGCCGATTACAAGGTTTGATGTTTACGTTGTCTGGTCCTTCAACTTGTTGGTTGGTCTGCATGGCCACTTAACAGTTAATTGTATATGGCATGCATTCTTTCTTTCTGTCTTTCTGTCTTTCTTTCTGTCTTTCTGTCTTTCTGTCTTTCTTTCTTTTTTTCTTTCTTTCTTTCTTTCTTTCTCTCTTCAATGTTATTTTAACATATTATACAAAACAGTTCAGCTCGTGGTATTCTTTACGAGTTGTCGTTCCAAATCGGGCAGAACGAGCCCCTCATTCGGGCTTAAGGCAATCAGCGATTGATTGATTGAACTTTGATTGATTAAACTTTATTTCAAAGGGTCACAAATTGGGCACTCAGGCCCGTCTTACATGCGGCCCTTCCAATCACTCATCTGTCGTTCATCAATAGCGCACGAAACAATCACATAGGAAAAATAAACTTTTCAAATGAATGTTGCAAACATAAACAATGCATATTATCATGTTACGAGAAACAACCGCATCCCACCCACACATCCCCCACCCACCCACACAACCCCCCACCCACCATACATCCCCCACATACACATGCCCAAACCCACACACACACATAACCAAGCCCACACACATACCCAGGCACATATGCATGTCCCCTCCCACCCCCACCCCCAACCACATATTCCTCACCCAAACGCATAGCCCACCTATACACATCCCCTAACCAGTGACCCTCTACTCACACATCCCCCACCTACACACATCTCCCCACCCACACACATCCCCCACCCATCCGCCAACCCACATACACTCACCAACCCACATATTTTTCACCCACCCACACACAAACTCCCAACCACCCAGCCAAACACACATCCCAAAACCGCATATATCCCCACCATCACACACATACCTACACTAAACCACATAACCGAACGCACACAGACACATCGCCCACCCACACATTCCCAAACCACATAATCCCCCAACCACACAATCCCCACCAACACAATCTCCCCCACCCACACACACATCCCGCATCCACCCACATACACATCCTTCACCCGCACACATGTATACATTACACACACATCCTCCTCACTTACACACATCACAAACAACGCCACACACAGACCCACAAACCCACAAACACACATCTAAAAACATCCCAAACCCACGCACACCACACATCCCACTACCCACCAACACCCTAAACGAACACCCCACCAACACTCCTAATCCACACACACACACACACACAAGCACACAGACACACACACACATGTCGCATCACACAACGCTGACCCATACATACATAGCCACGCATCCACACATTCCACAAACTACCCACACCCCCCATACATCCATAACCCAAACATCTCCCCACCCAGCCACACGTCCCCCATCCAACCAACACACATCTTCCAATCACACACCACCACTCACACACATACACCGCCTACACACATTTACACAACAACCCAATATCCACCCAAACAACAACCCACATATCCACCCACACATATCGCCTACCCACCAACACCGACACACCGCCACATATCTAAACAAACACCCATCCACATTTCTCATCCACACAATCCCCCATGAAACAGCTCTAACTCACACACACGCACGCACGCACACACACACACATAGCCACGCATCCACACATTCCACCACCAACCTTCTCATCCCCACACATACACATCCCTCACCTAAACATAGCCTCACTCACCCACACATCAATCCACCCAAATACGCTTTCCCCACCCACACTCACATATCCCCACTGCACACATCTCCATATCCACACACACATCCCCCACGCATACACACATCCCAACCAACACACACACACACACACACACACACACACACACACACACACACATCCAGCACACCTCCAAAATTCCCCCAAACACACATCCCCCACACAAACATTTCCCCCATGGATACACATCCATGCATACACATACCCACCCACACACACACACACACACACACACATTACCCACACACATATCCACACACACACACACACACATCCTCACATCTAAACACATACTTAATGCCTCACATAATCGCTGAAACTAATATGAACAAACTCCCACACTTTACACATACATATACACTGACGACTATCGTGAGAATTCTCAAAAAAATGTAATAAATAGAGAAAAATAATATACATATAATTATCATCTCATCTCATCATGTTCCTCCTGTACCTTGCAGTTTCGAGGTGAAGTATAAACATCGTGAGATTGCCCGGTTATGGGCTTCATGTATCGATATTCCCATGGACTCTGCTATTCCCTCCGTCCAACGTTTACGTGGTCGGCCTCTTCCTCTGTTCCCTCTGGTCTGATCATTATAGTCTTTTGTGGTATGCTGTTGGATGGCAACCTACTTGTATTGCCAAATCATCTGACTTGCTGCTTTCTATTAAAATCAAGTGCAGCTATAACCCCAACTTTAGTCATGATTTCGTCATTTCTGACCCTATCTCTTCTTGATACGTTGAGTATTCTTCTCAGGAATCTCATTTCTGTTGTTGTTTCTCTTGTTCTGTCATTGTCCAGGTTTGGCATCGGTAGCATAGAGCTGTTAGGAAGATTGTGTTGTAAATGCTTTCTTAGTAGTTATTGGTACATGTGTGTTCTGTAGTATTGGTGCCATTTGTCCAATGAGTTGATTTGATAAACATCTGGGGGCATTTGGAGATCAACATAATGAAAGGAATGATAACGGAAGCAGACTTAAAGAGCTATGCAGCCAACATGTCCTCAATATAACAAACACATTCTATAAACATAAAGACTCACAAGTATACACCTTGTATAAATGGAACGATCTAGATACTAAAAGCCAAATTGATTTTATATTAACAAGAAGTAACAGAAAGAGAAATATATTAGATGCAAGGGCAGTGCCCAATTTCAGTATAAACACATATCATAAAGCAGTCGTTGCAACAATAAGAACCAACAGAAGAAGAAAGCAAAGAGCAGGAAAATACATGCCATGCGAATCAGTAAACTTAAAAAAAACACATTAAAGACGAGGCAGTAAGGGACAATTATGAGAAATAACTAACTGAAATCTTTGTAAAATTACCGATAGAAAGAAAAACAGTGGAAGAAGAAAGCGAGATGTTCAAGTCAAGCATTTTAAATACTGACAAACTAACACGTGGAACCGACGAAAAAACGCAAAACACGGATACAGAAAATAACAAGTTGGTGGAACGCAGAGGTAAAGAAAGCGGTAAAAGACAAAAAGGAAGAATATAAAAAGTGGTTAAAGAGCAAACAGGAATGTGATTACATAGAATATAAAATAGCGAGAAGACATGTGAATAGTATAGTAAAGAAGGAAAAACAAAATGACTGGGAAGAGTATGGAGACAACCTACATAAAAACTACAAAGAGGCAACTAGAAACTTCTACAAAATGATAAGTGCAATGCGAACGAACGAACGAACTTTATTTTCAAAGGGTTAAGAATTGGGCACGCAGGCCCGTCTAACATTCTGCCCTTCTCACACTCTATTTCTTACATTATTTCATTCACACATAATTCAAGGCTATCA
Source organism: Cepaea nemoralis (assembly GCA_014155875.1). Taxonomy (NCBI): domain Eukaryota; kingdom Metazoa; phylum Mollusca; class Gastropoda; order Stylommatophora; family Helicidae; genus Cepaea; species Cepaea nemoralis. Next base: position 133,691 of record JACEFZ010024200.1, on the reverse strand, counting down.
GAGAACAGCAACAATATAAAAGATATGCATTATAAAGGCATGGACAAAATGCAAATATCAATACTACACGACTCAGTGTACTGTGACCAGAGGAGGACCCTTTCACCCAACTGAAATAATTAACAAGGGAAACGGAGAACCAATACGTGAACAAACGCAAATCCTAATAAGATGGAAGTAGTTTTTTGAACAACTTCTCAACGTCAGATATGATGCCACAGGAATTAAAGAAATCTATACAGATACCACCGAAGAACTAGAACCAGGGATACTAAAAGAAGCAAATTATAGACGCCATCAGATTAGACCATTGAACAAATCACCGGGACTAGATGAAATACCCAATGAACTAATTAAAGCAGCAAGTGAAGTAGGAATAGCATGGCTACATAGACTATTCAATCATGTTTGGGTAGAACAACAGACACCACGAGACTGGGGAAACGCCATAATTATCCCAGTTTGGAAAAACTAAGGTAGCAAAATAGATTGCACACAATACAGAGGCATGTCACTGTTGAGTCACACTGGGAAAATATTTTGCACAATACTGGAAGATAACGCACTACTATAGAACCCCAGCTAAGCGAAACACATCTTGGATTTACGCAAAACAAAGGATTTACAGATGCCATGTTTGCTCTTAGACAACTTATGGAAAAATCAATTGAATTCAATGAAACCCTCTATTTCGCACTTGCCGACCAAGAAAACGCATTTAATAGAGTAGATAGAAAAAGCTGTGTTAAATACTTAAACAAAATGAAGTGAGTAAATATCTAACAAACCTATGTAGAAGGTTATACACCAACAGTGAATGCATAGTGAAAGCATCTAGAGGGCACTCAGAACCCTTCACCATAAGATCTGGAGTACGACAAGGTTGTGTCTTGCCCCTCTCTTGTTCATAATAGATATAGACAACATATGTAATGAAACCAGCCAAGCAGAGACCGCAAGAATACCGCATGACGGGAACACAGAAGAAGAACCATTTGCAAATATACCCTTTAGAGAACTCTTGTTTGTGGACGACCAAGCACTACTAGCAAAATCAAAGGCTGAATTACAAGACCACATGAATAGTCTAAACGAAATGAGTAGGGAACATAACATGAAAATCAGCACAAGCAAAACAGAGGTAATGACTATAGATAGCTAAAGAAGAAAAAAAAAAACAACACTTCACCTAAACGAACATACCCTGAAACAAGTAAAGAATTTCAAATACCTTGGAAGTATAATATCATCAACTGGCAGATCAGAAGACGAGATCGAAAGTAGATACATATAATTGTGAAACGTAAAAATAGTGATTCCCCCACAAACAGAGACAAGCAATCGCGCGAGCGCACAGACACACAAACACATTCACTCTCACACTGACTCATTCTCTCCTTCTCATTCACACTCCCACACTTTCTCATAACTCTACAAAAATGTACATGTTTTCATATTATACATGATAAAATCCAGTGGCATTCAAAATGATAACATGAAAGATGAGAATACACAAAAAATATGGAATAGCATGTTACATGGAATGCTTGTACTTAACTCTCTCTCTCTCTCTCTCTCTCTCTCTCTCTCTCTCTCTCTCTCTTTCTCTCTCTCTCTCTCTCTCTCTCTCTCTCTTCTTTCTTACGCACACACACACACTCACACACACACACACTCGCACACATGCGCGCATACATACACACACATTAACATATTAAACTCAACTGTCTCAATCTCACTCTCTCTCTCTCTCTCTCTCTCTCTCTCTCTCTCTTCTCTCTCTCTCTCTCCTCTCTTCTCTCTCTCTCTCTCTTTAGATCGCTTTGCTCTCTCCGCTCTCTCGCGCGCCGCCTGCCGTGTGAATGTGTGTATATGAAAGAATGAGAGAGAGAGAGAGAGACGAAGAGAGGAAGAGATAGATGAGAGAGAGAGAGCGATGATCAGATGCATGGTCATGTAACACGCATGTTTATGTAAGCACGCGATCAGTATGTTTGGTGTATTCTCATCTGTCATATATCAGTTACATACCACTTGATTTTATCATGTACTAGCTGCCCGGCCCGGCTTCGCCCAGGCTCTGGCGGAGATCTATGTATGTATGTATGTATGTATGTATGTATGTATGTATGTATGTATGTATGTATGTATGTATGTATGTATGTATGTATGTATGTATGTATGTATGTATGTATGTATGTATGTATGTATGTATGTATGTATGTATGTATGTATGTATGTATGTATGTATGTATGTATGTATGTATGTATGTATGTATGTATGTATGTATGTATGTATGTATGTATGTATGTATGTATGTATGTATGTATGTATGTATGTATGTATGTATGTATGAATGAATGTATGTATGTATGTATGTATGTATGTATGTATGTATGTATGTATGTATGTATGTATGTATGTATGTATGTATGTATGTATGTATGTATGTATGTATGTATGTATCTATCTATCTATCTGACTGTCTGTCTGATTGTCTGTCTGTCTGTCTGACCCGGCCCGGCATCGCCCAGCCCCTGGCGGGGATCTATCTATCTATCTCTCTGTCTGTCTGACCCGGCCCGGCTTCGCTCAGCCCCTGGCGGGGATCTATCTATCTGTCTGTCTGTCTGCTTGTCTGTCTGTCTGACCCGACCCGGCTTCGCCCACTCCTGGCGGTCTAAGATAAATCCATTATTTGTAATGAACACTGGTTTTAAAAACATAAAAAGATGTGTTAGAAAATTTTCACTATGTAAATAGATGCATTACTTTTATGATAATTATGAAAATGCCTTAAAGATTGTATCATTATTTATTATAACTCATATGCCTGTAAATAACTATAGACAAAGAGTTTAGAATCTTTGGGGTAAAAAAAACCCCGCATTTTAACAGTATTTTAACAGGCGTGCTGCGTGTAAGGTATGCATAAAGTATGAACAACACACACACAATTAACTTAAGAATGTCCTTCCAGACACCATGTGCTCTCTTTCACTAAAATAGAAAATTAGATTTTTAACTAACTATTGCATTTCATCTGAATCTGATAAAGGGCACACACACACAAACAAATATTGTCTACATATATAGTAGAGGATATTGACATATGGTACATGGCCAAAAGAAAAAGGGCAACCTGAAACTACTAAACGTAAATGCTGGGTACTTCAAAGGATAGGCTTCTTCTTTTTTTAGACAAAAAAAAAAAAAACAACCTGCATTTTAACAGGCGTGCTGCGTGTAAGGTATGCATAAGGTATGCACACCCACAACATTGAATGAAAAATGTGATGTTGACACACACGCGGCCAACTTTTTTTTTAAAAACAAAAACAAAATCGAGAATATACCCATTTAATTGTGTACTGACCTTCTCTCTGCCAAGCGAACGAAAAAAAACAAATGCTTCGATTACTTCAAAAGTTCCACTCCGAAAAAAGTAAAATTCTGACGTATCTAAAATAAATCCATTATTTTTAATGAACACTGGTTTTAAAAACATAAAAAGATGTGTTAGAAAATTTTCACTATTTAAATAGATGCATTACTTTTATGATAATTATTATGAAAATGCCTTAAAGATTATATCACTATATATTATAACTCATATGCCTGTAAATAACTATAGAAACGAGTTTATAAATCTGTGAAAACAATGCAACAATCTATACATAAAATAATAGTGATATTAAAAGTTATGACCCTTGAAATAACTTATCTTATGTTAAGTCCCCTTGATAAATATTAGCTGCCCGGCCCGGCTTCGCCCAGGCTCTGGCGGGGATCTATCTATCTATGTATCTATGTATCTATCTATCTATGTGGAGCATCTCATTTAATTCATCGTCAATCAACTCATTTAATCTATAGCCACGGGACGTAACTTAAGATATAACAATGGTACTAAAAGTTATATCCCTTTTTGTCATATATTTTTATATTTTCTTATGTTCAGTCATGTAATTACAAAATTAAATTTTAGGAAGGTAATAGCTGATAGCTGATAGATAAAACTATCACAGTTGGTTGCACAGGAATGAAAGGAAAACGTGTAGAAAATTTCATCTCAATCGGTTGGACCGTTCGCGAACGCATAAAGGACGGACATACATACATACATACATACATACATACATACATACATACATACATACATACATACATACAACACACAAAGATTTTTATATATATATATAGATAATATAAACTTATGTACATTACTGTAGTTGTACTGAATGTGTGTGTGTGTGTGTGTGTGTGTGTGTGTGTGTGTGTGTGTGTGTGTGTGTGTACCTTCTCTGTGTGTATCTCTGTGTGTGGGAGCATCATTATGTTTACGTCACATACTTTTTATGTATACATTTTTCTCCATGTTTAACATTTTTATGAGACTGCTCATGACAATGTCAGTGTATATGTGTCAGTAAAATGTGGGAGTTTGTTCATATTAGTTTCAATGCTAACGTGAGACATTTTGTATGTGTCTAGATGTGAGGAGGTGTGAGTGTGTGTGGAGGATGTGTGTGAGTGTGGGGATATGTGTGGGTGGGGGATGTATGGGTGGGGGTATGCGTTTGGATAGGTTGGGGTGTGTGGGTTTTGTGGGTAGTGATATTTGTGGGTGTTGGTGGGATGTGTGGATGGATGTGTGGGGGTGAAAGTAGGGGTGTGGGAATAGGTGTGGCGGATGTGTGTATGGGTGGAGGATATGTGTATGGGATGGGTGTGGGTGTGTGTGTTTATGTGGGTGGAGATGTGTGGGTGGTTTGAGGAAGTATGTGTGGGTGGCGGGGTTGTGTGGGTAGGGGTGGATTGGGTGGATTGGGGATGCAAGGGCGGGTGGGGAGAAGTGTATAGTGTGTGGTTTGAGATATATGTGCGGTGTGTTGGTGGGGGATGTGTGCATGGTGTGTGGGTGGGAGTGTATGGGTGAAGATATGTGTGTGGGTGGGGTATAGTGTGTGGTGTGGGGGATGTGTGTGATGGGTGCGGGGAATGTGTGTATGGGTGGGGCATATGTGTGGGTGAGTAGGGGATGTGTGGTGGTTTGGGGAAGTATGTGGGCGTGTGTGGGTGAGAGATGTGTGCGTGGATGGGGAATGTGTGGGTGGGGGTGTGTGAGTGGCTAAGGTATGTGTAGGTGGGTGAGGGATATGCATGTGTCGGGGTGGGATGCGTAAGTGGGTGGAAGATAAGTGTGGGTAGGGGTATTGTGATCGAGAGATGTTTGGTTGGGGTGGGTGGGTGGGGGTGTGTGGGTGCGTAGTGGAGGATGTGTGCGTGAGAGAAATGTGTGTTGGTGGACGGGTAGGGAATGTGTGTGTGTGGGTGGGGAGAGGCATGTGGTGTGTTGGTTAGGGATATTGCGTGGGTGAGGTATGTGTGTGTGTGGATGGGGGATTTTTGTGGTGTGTGGGTGGGGTATGTGGACTGGATGGGTAAGGGTATCTGTGTGGGTGTGGGTGGGAATATTGTGTGGTATGTGGGTGGGGGTATGTGTGTGAAGTGTAAGTGGGGATGTGTGGTGGTATGTGGGTGTGGGATGTGTTGGTGATGGATATGTGTGTGTGCGGTGCGTGGGTTAGGAATATTGCGTGGTAGGGGATGTATGTGATGTGCGGGTGGGGGATTGTGTAGTGGGGGATAGGTTTAAGGCATGTATGGGTGGGTGGAGGATGTATGTGTGGGTGGTGGGGTGTGTGTGTGAGTGATTTGGGGATGTATGGGTGGTTAGGGAGATGTGTGTGTGGGGGGTAAGGGGGGATTGTGTGCGTGGGTGGGAAATATGTGGTCAATGGAGATGTGGCTGGGGGATGGGTGGTTTGAGGTGTGGATGTGGAGAGTATGTGTAGGTTAGGATGTGTATGTGGGTGGGCGTGGGATATATTATTTGGTGGGGGAATGTTTGTTGGTGGCGAGTGTGTTTTGGTTGGGGGAACAAGTGAGGGGAGTGTGGGTGGGGGATGTGCGAGAGGGGAATGGGTCGGTTGGTGGGGTAAGTATGTGTCCCTTGGTGTGCGTGTGTGTGGGTAGGTGGGGGGATGATGTATGGGTACGTGGAAGATGGGACTCATAACATGGTAATTTGCCTTGTTTATATTTACAACATTAATTTCACAATGTTTATTTTTCTTCCTATGTAAATGTATAATGCTCTTGAAGAACGAAAGACGAGTGATTGGAAGGGCCGAATGTAAGACGGGCCTGCGCGCCCAATTTGTGACCCTAATAAAGTTGATTTGATTTCTCTCTCTCTCTCTCTCTCTCTCTCTCTCTCTCTCTCTCTCTCTCTCTCTCTCTCTCTCTCTCTCTCTCTTTCTTTCTCTCTAACTCGCACTCAAGATTTACCTCATTACCCCAATACTTTCCATCTGTATTCAAATATTGAGCACAACAAACTCGAGTCTAGTGCTTCCTCATTGACGTGGATGGGCCTTAGGTTCATACCAGGATACTATCAGAGTGCCAGTAATGGGTTGTGCTCAATATTTAAATCTCAAATCCCGAAACAACCAAATAAATCATCTTTATTCACTCTATCTCTCACACTCTTACTCTCTCTCTCTCTCTCTCTCTCTCTCTCTCTCTCTCTCTCTCTCTCTCTCTCTCTCTCTCTCTCTCTCTCTCTCTCTCTCTCTCCTCTCTCTCTCTCTCTCTCTCTTGCACACACAGACAGACACACACCCTCACGATATTGCTCAATGTTTCACTCACTCTCTCTTCCACGCTTGTACACTCACTCACTCTCTCTTTTACTCTCTCTCTCTCTCACCCCGCACATAAACGGTCTCTATCATTCTCTCTCTCCCTCTCTCTCTCTCTCTCTCTCTCTCTCTCTCTCTCTCATTCTCTCACTACAATCATTCACCCCTCACCCACTCACTCGTTCACTCACTCTTTCTCTTCAGCTCTAACAATCCCTCATACACACACTCACCCACTCTCTCAATCACACTCTCTCACGTATACACTTACGCATGACGCGCACACTCCCTCACTCACCCTCACACATGCACGCACGCATGCATGTACGGGTACATACATTCCCTCACATTTTTCAATCACTCACTCTCTGCCACACACACGCATGTACACGCACACACCCACATTCTCTCTCTCTCTCTCTCTCTCTCTCTCTCTCTCTCTCTCTCTCTCTCTTTCTCTCTCTCTCTCTCTCTCTCACCCACTCGCTATCTCTCTCACGTACGCACGCACGCACGCGCACACACACATACACACATACATAGTGAATAATTATACCAATAGGTGGATTATGGTGGCATATATTCGGTATGGGTTAAGTGTTGAAAGAGATTTATGTTAAATGTATAGGGACTCCTTGGAGTTTTCAAATCTGGAGGAAGGTCATTCCATAAGTGAACACCAAAATCGACGAAACATGTTTTGTATCAGTCTAATCTAGGCTTTAGGACATATACTATATTCAAGCGCTCGCTGTTCATTGCATTAGATTGAATCAATGGGAGAAGTTTACCTGGGTTATTTTGAGATATAATTTTATTCACTAATTTGGCTTTGTTAAAAAGTAAGCGCTTTCTAAGTAGTAGAGGCCTCAGATAACTGTATAAATCATTACTTTCAACCTGCTGTATACCAGAAACTAGACGTATAGCGCTGATCTGTAGAGAACATAATCGTTTCATATTAGATTTAGAGCAACCATCCCAGACTGTGGAGCAATAATCGAGATGTGATTGGATATTTGATTACGTAATATTCCCTGTGTGCTTTCGTCCAAGAAGTGCTAGATTGTAGCACGTTGATAAACTTTTTGTACTATTTTTTTGGTATGAACGTGAAATGAGAGATCCAGTTTAAATGTCTGTCAATTAAAAGACTTAGTATTTTATGTTCATTTACATTAACTATAGGTAACGTATCCATGCAGAGTTTGAGCGGTGCTATGACTAGTGTCTGTAGTTTTTGTCTGGTCGTTATTAGCATGGGTTTTGTTATTTCGATGTTACTATGCACGCTGGTTTTCATTTCTCCATCTAGTAAGATTATCAAGTTCTTTTTTGTAAATAGTTCTCTAATTCACTATGGTTCTCTTGATTAGTATATATAGCACAATCGTCTGCAAATAGACCACGAATTATATTGAGATATAAAGGAAGATCATTAATAAAAGCTGCAAAAAGAAGAGGACCTATCATTGAGCCCTGAGGCTGAGACATTAATATTAAGCTGTGTCGGTCTTGACAGACAGTTGTTAAAGGGCAGGACTTGTTGTCTCTCGGATAGAAATGACGAAATTATGTTAACCATATTGGCGCTTGTCTTCATTTGTTTTAATTTTCTTATTAAAATAGCGTGATCCACTATATCAACAGCTTTTTTCAAGTCTACAAACACCGCTCCACAGATGTGGCCGTTGTTGATGTTAAAGTGCCAGTTTTCGATCAATTGTGTTATAGCACTATGGCAAGAATATTTAGGTCGAAACCAAGATTAACTGTCAATTATTAAATCGTTGTTAATTATATGGTGCAATTTTATTTTATGTATGTGTTTTTCTAGTAGATTTGATAGTGACGATATTAAGGAGTTCGGTCTATAATTTCCCAAAACGTTATTATAAGTTGAACCATCTTTAAGTAAAGGATACAGTTTAGCAATTTTAAATGCAGATGGAAAGTAATTCTTGGCCAGGCACTGGTTAT
>JACEFZ010024200.1:35000-120000 GCA_014155875.1 Cepaea nemoralis | reverse complement strand
GATGTGTGTTTCCCGTCTAGAACCCCGAGCCTTTCTGCAACGTTTGATATATTTTTTTAGTGGGTTTGGTTTGTTCTTAATGATGCATCTGTGACTGAGCTATATCCGACTGTCATGTAGTATCAAATGCATGCATTCTTCAGATAGTTTGCTAGTTTATAGTCAGTTGTCCTGTTATCTTGTTCAGGCGGGGACAACAATCGTTCTCTATCTGTAAGATGTGGACATTTTAAGAAACGATGTCTCAGAACCTAGTCAAGGTACATTAGAATAAGGAGAACTGCTTTAATGCATACGAAGGCACTGATTTAATCACCAGAAAACGAGAAGTAAGTTGCGAGATTTACTAGACCACGAGTACAAGTAGCAAAATAAACTTTGCGGCTAAAGCCTTCAATTCGTCAGCACAGAATAATCAAATCCATATCGACACAACTACATGAAAAACACTACATGAAAGTATACATATATAAACGTATCTGTATCCGTGTTGTTGCTGGATCGTCGTCCAAACGATCAGCGCGTTTGATGACTTACCCTAAATTGCAAGTCATCAGACTCGCGGATCGATTAAGGGAGTGTGGGCACACCTAGGTTTGTATTACCATTCACGTTAGGAAGATGTACAATACATTTCAGGTAAATGGAGATTTTAACTTCATTATAAGTCTGACAAGAACATCAGTCAAATGACAAAATGAATGTTGCGGTGAAAATGGTTTCCTCAGTTCATTAAGGCTAAGCCTGGGGGTTCTTTGCAAAAGTTAATGGTCGACGTTTGGTGCAGGAGAGCCTGGCATATGATACCACAACATCTAGCTTAAGAATGGAGGTGGAGGTGGTCAGTGCAGCTTTCCGCTGGGTGGAGAATGCGATGCACACACATTCTTCAGGCTGATGTTCGTCCATCTTTTGATGTTATCTTCCCACTTGTATCGTTATCTACCGTTTGATCGCTTGCCCTCAACTTTGCTTTCCAGTACGAATTTTATATGAGTATCATGTCTTTTAACATGGCGGAAATATTTCATTTGCCTTCTCTTTATTTCTTTCATCAACCCCCTCTTCATTCCCAGTTTTCATAGAACCTCTGCATTTGATTGTGTTTGTATCCAATAAATACGACATATTCGTCTGTATATTCACATCACCAGGGCTTCTATGCCCTGTTACCTTAATATAAAACATCTTTCATACACTATTTCAACGTGCATGCTAATTACTGACATAATTTTGTTTCCTCAGAGCACCCCGAGTCCACAGGTTTTGTAATCGTCCTAACGTTATAACACTCACTCCTGAAAAGCCCGCCGATCCATATTCAGAAACCGACTTATGCCAATGTTATCACCTCACTTGGTGACCATTGTTCTTTAATCCTGAAGTCTGGAAAAGAGCCCTTGATTTTAAATTTTCACTTCAGGTAAACTTTAACCTATTCATCAATTAATATTGTGTTCTCGCGGAGTGTCCATGGCTGTGTCTTTGTTTGTGCACATATATTTATCTGGTAGCACGATGGTAGTGTGGGCGTGTAACTTGAATACAATACTGTAGAGAGTCATACGTTTAATACATTGACACCATCGCACAAGAATCTGACAGATGCTGAGACGAATGAACTAAAACAATCTCACGGCGGAAACTGAAAGACATTTTATTCCCGACGGATACACATCGCATACACTCTAACAGCAGGCGGAATCAAATACAGATAACATGTATCATATGCTCATCCACCACCCAGTGTGGATCGAGTAAGTAGTGGCCTTCACTCATTCGTATACACCCATGTGTGACCTAGTATTGTAACGATTTATTCTTTGTCTGTCACTATCTGGTGCAGCCCAGCAGATTAATTAATAATGCATTATATCATATAGAAAGAATCATTCTTTGTGTACAGCTGTTGATGATCTCTGATCTTCACACGCATTACTTATTGGAACTTTCCCATAGCCCAAACTGGTTTCAAAATTAACACTCACACCCCGTACTCAAAATACTGGTATCATGCTGCCAAACTCCTGCTTCACTTCTAGGGCTCGTCGAGCAAGTAGCTGACAATTTCCACGAGACACACAAACACGCAAGCAACTGTAGTAGAAGGAACTCAACGTCCTAGAATTGCACAGTGTCTTTATTCTGGATATTGTTATCTCCAAACGTACACCAAATGACATCGTGCTTCCGATACATAGAAGGGTGGATGTATCCAACAATAAACATGTAACGAATGGAATAACCGTCAATATTAATATATGCCGTTGATTATCGTTCTTGCGTTGTATTAACTTTATTTTTGGGACGGTTGTTTCTGCAGCTTGGTTGATTGATTTCTTTAATATTTCCCATTGGTCAATGACGTCTTGAAATAATATTTCCATATCGGACAATGCATCGAATCTGTTCTTTACCTCTGCATTGAATGTATCTTTTATTTCCTCTCTTCAGTGCCTGCAGATCAAATTTTGTGCTTCTTTTGTGAATATTTGACTTTCTTTAATTTTATATGTAAATTGCTTAAAATTAAATCAATGGTCGTTGTAGCAGTCTGCGCTTGGTATAGTTTTGCGGCTTTTAAAGCATTTCGGAGTCTTCTGTTAATGAGAATGTAATCAGTCTGATTTCTGATCTTATGACCAGGACTCCTCCATGTCCATAATCTCCTACAGTGATGTTGATACCAAGTTTTTCCAATAATCAAATCATGCTCTTTTGCCCACTGTACAAGTCCTGCAACCTCTTTCATTCTGTTCCCTCAGCACATACTTGCCTACTGTGCATGCGTCCTGTTGATTTCCAAATTTGGCATTCAAGTCACCCATTATGATATTTACTTCAGAATTCTTGCATTTCTTGAAGGTTTTCTCTAACTCATTATAAAATTCATAAATGATGTCACCTACTATTGTCTGATGTTGGTGCGTAATCTTGGATGACGTTGACATCACAAGGTCTTCCACTCAATGTCAACAACCTCGTTCAAACAGGCATACAGAGATTCTTCGTTTGTACCGCACGAATACTAACTCCTAGGTATACAAAGGGAATACTTCATTTTATTGCGTAATGATACAGTTGGCTCTACGAGCTCACATAAGTAATTCACAATCATTAACAAAGTATCACACCCAATACAGCAATAATATTTCTAAGCACAATTCTCTAACTGTCCTAAGTTAAGTCACGATCCTACAGTGCCCTAACCAACTACACAATGGCCAAGGCAAAATTAACTACTGTCTCCTAAGCTGTCAAGTCCCCGTCGGTAATCTTAGCAGCGCTGGTCAGCTGCGGACTTGTGAACCCTCGTGCGTCAGCACTCTTGCGTGCGTTGTTACCCGGCACGCTGTTCAGCAGCCTGTCACTAGTTACTACATTCTATTTAAGGCTGTTTACGGGTACTTCCCGTGTTTAACTAACCTGGGAGTAAATCCCTGTCGTGTCCTAGCATGTCCTTCTGTTGACACCTGTGTGTCCTGTTGGATAACTCCTTAATAGTTCTATCCTCTCTTCTGTCCCTTGAATCTCCAATCCCTGTTCAGGGATGTTATATTTATCCTATCTTGGTCTTATCCCTAATTGATATCCTTCTATTACTTCCGTCATCTCATCCAAGATCTTGACATGCTCTCCTCCCGTCTGTGTTGTGTCACGAACTTTAGGTTATGGGTGTGACACAATTGGGTTATCTTAAAAATTAGGCTTTCTAATTTTGTCAAGAGCTGGTTAAGATTGCTAACTATGTTCTGGGTACGATGACTGATCACTACTGTCTGATGTCACACTGATGCATCCACTGGTTATTCATTAACACAGCACACTGTAATGTTGGCCAGAGCTAATGCTCATCTTCTATTATATTTCTGGGAGTTGTTCGAACCGAAGCCGATTGTATTTTAAGACCTACTTCTCCCATTGTTAAATAACTAACAACCCGGACAAAATGTCCCTGTTACGGGTACATTCCATGAATAATATTCATGTCGCCCAATATAATGTAAATCCAACCCATTTACCTGATGTGTGTGCTAGTTTTTCACCTATCTAACTTTCGTTTGTGAACAACATCTTTCAATGTTATATCTGAGTTTCGTGAGTCTGTAATTTCCCCTGTTCAGAGTTAAGTCCCTTTCTAGTTAATGCTGATGCAAGTTTAACTGAAAGTACTTATGACTGTTTTCGTGTTTATTTATAATTAAAGTGTGTGTAAATTACAAACAAGTGTATATGTCTATAATGTATTTGAATGTTGTGTTTCAAGCGCCATAAAGCGGTTTATTTCAGTCACGATTGAGTGTGTATGCCTGATTCATAACTGGTACGCCGGTTTAGGATGCTTAAATCATATTTCCTAACCTGCAATGTATTAGTGGCTACAAAACACATACAAACTGCACAATACATGTGTCACATGAGTGGAACGGAGACGAATTACAAAAACTCGCGATTGTGCCGCAAAATGTCGCACTAATGTTTCGCTCATCTGCTTTTAATTCTTTCACTCAATTCCTTTCTCTCTTTCTTTTTTCTCTCACATTCATTCACATTAGTTTAAAAACAAAATGTCATTAAAATATTGCAAAAAAAAAAAAAAAATACATGCAAGAATATTTACATTAAATTTTAGGCTCGGTTCATAGTTATAGAGCCGTATGACTGTACTATGTCTTGGCACTAGTCATATTATGTACAAAATAATTAATGTTTGTAAGGATTGTTAGTAAACATTCCTAGGTCTAGTAATCTAAGCTAACTATTGTATTCTACTTTGGTGAGCTGAGCTAAACTAACTAACTGAATGAGCTAAGCTACGGGAACTAATCTACTTAAATAAATGAAATGGGGTGAAATGTGTTAATTACCTTATGATGTTAATTTTAAATGATGGTATACATTTACGTGATGATTTAATTGAACTAAACTGTTCTAAAATGTATGAAAAATTAATAATGTGTTTACGAGATTGATGGACCTCAATTCGTAGTTTTAAATCTATTAGGTTCTAAATGACTGTAAATGGCATTTAGACTGTAAATGTTGCTAATTTCATAATAATCCCGCCATGTCATATATCTAAAGAAAGATGGTGATATTTTAAAGAATTATGTTAAACTAACACAGATCTCAATTTACATGCAACTGCAAATAAAAATATACTATAATACATATCACAATATCTTTCTACCTAATGTACTAATTACACTAACTCCTTCCAGGCGTGATGGTGAAGTCGCGTTCTTGGAGTAGAATATCAATTTATTTCCAAACTGTTAAATCACAAGTCTGATATTCTTCCGCGCTGTTCCTGGGTATTGTCTATCTGTAGACTCAATGTTGTGTCGAATATAGTGGATGACAGTGTTGCAATTTCTATTGACACAGTTCTATACACAGTTCTATCCACAGTTCTATCCACAGTTCTCTCTAAAGTTATGTACATAGTTCTATACACAGTTTTCTTACTGGTGACACACAAATTTAAGAGCGCTATAGTGTCTGTAACACACCAGTTTTCACAAGGTGTAATTATAGTGTTACTGACTATGGTAATTTTGTATCATTCCTCTGCGTTACATGAGGTATCTCGACGTCAGAGGGTCGGCTCAAAGTGTCAGCAAGTAAGTTCGTTCTACCCTTGATGTGTTGGAAGGTAAAGGAGTAATTCTGGAGCATAAGAGACCACCTGTAAATGCGGTTATTGGTGAGGACTCTTGTCTCCAAGACGGTGAGGGGTTAGTTGTCAGTCTGGATGACAAAATGCGTACCTGCCAAAAACCTATGTAGTTTCCGGACACAGTAGATGATGCTCAACCCCTCCAATTAATAGACTCCGTACTTCGATTATGTAGGTGTAATTTTGCGGCTGACATAGATAATTGGATGAAATATCCCATCATAATGTTGACCTAGTACGCCCCCAATGGCTACAGTACTCGCGTCTGTCCTAAGAAAATAGGTAAGGGACGAACGAACGAACGAACGAACAAACTTTATTTTCAAAGGGTTAAGAATTGGGCACGCAGGCCCGTCTAACATTCTGCCCTTCTATCACTCTCTTCCATACAATATTTCATTCACACATCATTCAAGGCTAACAGAGAACAGCAACAATATAAAACTTATGCATTATAAAGGCATGGGCAAAATGCGAACATCAAAACTACACGACACAGTAACATTAGATAATGGTCATACATTTATTAGCCATATGGAATATACTGGCCTACCAAAAGGGGACTGGCTGTTATACTAGGGTTTTGTTGTTATTATTATTATCACTATTATTATGGGGGAAGGTAATCCGTACTGAGATAGTGTTCGAGTAATTTGCGATTATATGAATAAGGATTGGTGATGTCTTTTATTTCTTGTGGAAGATTGTTCCACAGCTGAGCTGCAGAGTACGTTAAGCTTGTTTTGTATAAGTCAATCCTAGGCTTCGGAATGTGTAATATATTTAAACGTTTACTGTGTCTAGCATTATATTTAAACAATGGCCAAAGGTAATTTGGGGCATTCCGATGCAAGATTTTGTGAATTAGTTTAGCTTTATTGAAAAGCAGGCGTTTGCGGAGTGGTAGTAACTGAAGGCGTTTATACAGGCTGGGATTGTCACATAAATGTTTGCTATAAATTAGACTCATGGCCCGTTTCTGGAGTGAGTAAAGTCGCTTGGTGTTTGAATTAGAACAACCGTCCCAGATTGTAGAGCAGTAGTCAAAGTGTGTCTGAATATGAGAAGTATAGAATAGTTTCCTTGTGTCCTCATCAAGGAAGTTTTTAATTTTGGCGAGTTGGTAGACTTTTTTCGCTGTTTGTTTAATGAGCGCTTGAACGTGGGAATTAAAGGTTAGGTTTCTATCAATGATTAGGCCTAATGTTTTGTGCTCAATTACACTTTCTACTGGCATGTTATCGATGTGAAGTTGAAGTGATGTGTGTGAGCTTAGAGTTTGAAGTCTTTGTCTGGTTGTTAATAACATTGATTTTGTTTTAGTGATATTAATTTGCATACGGTTTGAATAGCTCCACCTAACTACATTATTTAATTCTTGTTGTAAAGACGAATCCAGTAAAATACAGTTTTCAGCGTTTGTGTACACTGTACAGTCGTCTGCAAATAGATCGCAGGACGATGAAAGATGCAAAGGTAGATCGTTAATATATATGGCAAATAATAGAGGGCCAAGAATAGAGCCTTGTGGTACTCCAATATTGAATGTAGTGGTTTGAGACAGCGATTTATTATGTGATACTACTTGCTTTCTGTCCGATAGAAAAGATGATATTAGAGTGACTACATTAGGGCCAATTTTCATTGTCTCAAGTTTCTTAATTAAAATAACATGGTCTATCATATCAAATGCTTTCTTGAAATCAATAAACACAGTTCCACATAGACTGTTGTTGTTTATACTCTCGTGCCAATTTTCTATCATGTTTGTTAGGGCCGTATGGCAAGAATACTTTGGTCGAAATCCTGATTGGCTGTCAACAATAAGCTTGTTGCGAACTAAATACTGTAATGTTACTTTATGGATGTGTTTTTCTAGTGGCTTAGATAGTGATGATAGTAACGAAATGGGTCTGTAATTGTTCGGGAGACCATTGTCCAATGAACCAGATTTAAGAAGAGGGTACACTTTAGCGATTTTGAGAGCTGATGGAAAGTGGCCTTTGGTGAGACACTGATTATAACATAGGTTAGTGATATACTGATCACTGGGGCAGCACAACGGAGAATCCGGTTGCTGATTCCATCTAACCCAGATGAGGTTGTGTTTTTTTAGGTTACTGAGGTAAGTGAATACTTCAGTGATTGTCATTAGCGGTATGTCGGAAAGAATATCGCTGGGAGCATCTATTCTCGCAAAACGATGACAGCAAAGATAAGTTGCAAGGAGAATTAGGTATTGAAGCCTTCAACTGGTCTATGTCAGTTTGAAAAAAACTTACTGAATTGGTCGCATGTAATATGATTTGATGGTAAGGAATTTCGGGATTTATACTTGTTTGTCAAAGTGTTAATTGCCTTCCATATATCCTTACTATTTGTTTTATCCATTACTAAGTTCTTAAAGTAATTTTTCTTTTCCGTCGTATGGTATATTGAACTTTGTTTCTAAGAGTACGGTATACGTTGAGATCCCGCTTTTTATGTGCTTTATCTCTGTCTCTCATAATTTCAAGTATTTCCTGTGTGATCCAAGGTGACTTGACGTGGTGTTTTACTCGAACTTCCTTGATTGGCACATGTCTATCAAAAACATCAATAAAGGTTTTCATCCAGAATTCCAGAGCATCATCCGGGTCAGGAAGCTGATATACATTGTCTAGAGGTGAACTGAGCAAGTCCTGTAAAAATGCGTTTTGGTTGAAATTTTTGTAACTTCTATATTTTACACTTATGTGTTTATGTTTAGGAGTTTTAATTCCTTTTTTAGACCACGTGCAGCATATTGGGTAGTGATCGCTCATTGCACAATTGGATACGGTGCATTCTATGATGTTGTCTGAGCAAGTTACATAAATGTGATCTATGGTTGTTGAAGATGACTTTGTTACTCTAGTAGCTTGTTGTACTATTTGTTGGAAATTGTATAATGCAATTATATTTCCCCATATTATGTTGGATTTGTTGGTGTCAATGTTAAAGTCTCCGAGTAGTATAATTTCTTTCCCGGAAGCGAAAACCACATCCATCATGGTAGTGAAGTTTTCGTACCAGACGTGTCCAGCACTGGGATTTCGATAGAGGTAGCCAATTATCAGGGGTGTGCGGTTTTGAAGTTTTAGCTCTAACCAAATACATTCTATTTCGCAAGTTTCAAAGTCTAGCCTACGGTGAGCATTTAGTAAATTAGAAACATAGGTTATTATGCCTGTCTCTTGTTTCCTATAGGGATCCCTTCTGAAAACCTTGTACCCTTTAATAGAGATGTCCTCATCTGAAATGTTATCATTAAGCCTACTTTCACTAAGGCCGAATAAATGAAAATTTTGATTGAGAATAGAAGATAACTCTGGTAGCTTGTTAAATAAGCTGCAAATTTTTAAGTGTCCAATGCGTATTCCTGACTTATTGAGCCAGTGTTGCCACTTCTCAGACATTTCATCCATGAAGAAAGTGTAAATTAGTCAAAGTCAAGCAAAAATACAAGATCATAAAAAAAACACAATTACATTAACTTACAAAAAATCAGTAATCCAAATCGATATGTAAATGACAATATTATAACGATATACCTAATTAGACCAACGAATATAATGCAAACAAGGAAAACGAATTAAAGAACATACAACAAATAATTAACCTGAAAAAACTACTTCACAAGCTAAGTAACCAACTGTTATCCAACAGAATTAATAAATGACTATACAAGTCAATGTCTCTGTTTAAAGCGGAGTATCCCACACGGGAAATAAAACGTTAAACAGTAAGCAATTAAAGTTCAAGGAGGAAGCTCTGTTGCTGGTATCAATGCAAATAGGGTTCCGTTTTTAATACACGTTGACGGGTTAGGCAAGCGCAATATTGGTACATTGCTAAAGATTTGTTTCAGTTTTGATAAAGCGTTAATTAATTCAGCATCTTTCACATTTATCTTTACAGAGGCTTTCAACAAATTCGAAAAAACGCTGGTAATCATAGCTAAATTTGGAATACATTTGTTATAATAGTTTACTTATACAAGTAAACTTCTCATCTGCTTTTTGGTGGTCGGCATGGTGAGGTGTATAATTTTTGTTACAATTTTATTGTCTGTTTTCAGTTGGCCTTTTGTGATGGTATGGCCAAGGAAGTCAATTTCTTCCAATCCCAACTCTACTTTTGTCGGTTTCACTTTGAGACCGAATAGTTTTATTCTGTCAAAGACATGTCTCAGTTTCTGTAGATGTGTGGTCCAGTCTTCTGTATGGATACAAATGTGATCTTTATATCTATCGTGTGATCTAAAGTTTCTTCTACGGTCTGTGCGTTTTGGTTCATTGTGTGTCATGTCAATTGTCGCTGTTATGTCTACTGTTGGAACAGGTGGTTCCATGTCGTCGTCTTCTGCTTGGTTAAGTACTGTGGTGAGTACTAAGCGCGTATTCTGTTTGTTGACTAAGTGTGGTTGCATTGATTATGTTTCCTGTCTGATTGCTAGGTATAGTTGCACTGTGCTGATCTACTGTTTGACTAATTGGTGTAATTGCTTTGTGGTTATGTCCAGTCTGATGGATTGGTGTGGTTGCATTATGTTTGTCGTTTGTCTGATGGTAATGAATAGAGGCCAATGTAATTGATCGGTCCTCTGCTGTAATACATTGCAACTTTCTCACTACTCGTTGATTACAGGTACATGAACATTCAAAATATTTAAATTGTTTATAAACATTTAGCCAGTCAAATTGTGCTAAATTTCTGGCTTTTGCGTTGTTATAGTGCCAATAAGAACATGGTAAATCTGTTTGTAGATGTTTGATAAGAGTTAACGTTTGTTGATTCTCTGGGTTATCTCTCTTCATTACTTCACTGAGAGTTGTATTGTTTAGTTTAAGACAATATGACATTTTGTTTGTTTCTGTTTTCTCACCCATACCTTGCAAATCAGGTGAGATAGGTAGATTGACACACTGTACTTTATTTAGGTTTTCTATCGTGGTGGTATTTTCTGTACACCGTGTAGTTTTTTGGTGTAATTTCTCTTTCTGTAGGTCATTACCTTGTTTTGGTGTTTCTGACATTGCTCGTGTTTTAGCCTTTCTGTTTTCTTTCCATCTGTTCTGATGTACACTTTTTTAACTGTGGCAGGCAATCCAAGAATCAGGTCTGTACACGTTTTGTGTAAAATAGCGCATATGAATGTGCCGGAAAGGAATGGGGTGTTTATACGGGCTTTCGCTAGTGGGTACTTTTCAATATTACCCGAAAAGGTACGGCATTTCACAAAGCCGCCCGTATAATCCTCTGGTTTAACCAGTTCTTTCCTTAGACCGAATTAGTCTACCGCCGCTGTCAAGCAAGCATTGGCATGACTGGTCATTAACCAAAGCATTGTGGAACACTAAGTTGCCTCTAGAGGCAATAGCTGCGTTTGCGTTCTCATTAGTACAAGGTACAATATGGCCACATTTAAGTATCCCATCTTTATGGAAATGGTTACATGTCTCACAGTTATCAAAATTTAAAACATCCATTGCACATGACACACTTTCACATTGATTGAACGGTAGATCTTCGTCATTCACACTCTCATGCTCACTCTCACTTCCAGACGAGGTATCCACAAGTACAGCGTTGCTGGCTCTCAATCTCTATCGTCCCGGGCATTTAGAATTATAGTGCCCGTACGAGAGGCAAATGAAGCATTTAACAGCACGTTTATATGCCGTTCTCTTGTCTTTCTGCTTATTAATCATCTTTTCCAGGTGTCACGGGTATGAAGGATTTTTGTCGCACATAGAAAATTCGTTATGAAAAAAAAATGACAATAAATGCATTGCAGTGGCTTTGATGTTTGCTTATCTCTAGTCTGGAATGGTCTTTGACTAGGATATTTCTTTGTTTGGCTTTTGGCAAATGCCACAATTTCTGATTCATCACTAGATGTTTTGAAAATATCTCTATTCGAGGAAAAATAAGCCGAACCACGCTTTTCAAGTTGTTCGATGTATTCTATATCGGTGTGTTGTAAAAATTTGGCGAAGGGTGTTGGAACTGTAGAAATAATGTTGTCCATAACCATTAGGTCTTTTAATTTATCAAAACTCTTCCCTATCTTCGCCGTGTTCAGCCATTTGTTAAAAATACTTTGGACATTGGAGACATAGTCTATGAACGATTCTGTAGCTTTTGGTTTCAGTTTCGAAAATTGAATCTGATATCCTGGAGCATCGAGGAAAAAGTGCTGCATGATACGATCATGTATGTACTGGTAGTTATTTCTAGTTCAGGTGGAATAGACTCTATTTCCTTTAACGGCTCACCACACAAATTTTTCATATAGATCATCGCCCAATCCTTCAATGGTACGTCCTGGACTCTCAGTTGGAACTCGACATTCTCTGTCCAAGCAGAGATGGAATCTCCATGGCAATAGGGCTTGACTAACCCCTTGTACTTATTAAATTTGTTCTCTTCCTCGTGACTCTTCAATTTAGTGCTAGCAATTTGAGCATGGGAGTCAATCTCCATTTCTTTGATTTTAAGCTGTGTCTGTAATTCTATCTCTTTGAGTCTGTTTGTTTCAGCTATTTCTTTCTGTTTAGTTGCTTCACTTAATTCTGCCAACTCTTTCTGTGTTTGTAATTCTATCTCTTTGAGTCTGTTTGTTTCAGCTATTTCTTTCTGTTTAGTTCCTTCACTTAATTCTGCCAACTCTTTCTGATGTTGTCTTTCTAGCGCACGTTCATCTCTTTCAGAATCTTTTGCTTCCTTATACTTTCGTTCTGCCCATTCTTCCAATTTCTCTGCAGTCAATCCCATTTCTTTTCCAGCTTTAACAAAATCACTGAGTGTTGACATTTTTGCTGTTATCTGTTACACACCAGTGGCAAGTAGAATACAAATATTCAAATATATATATAGCAACTTATAGTACAATCTGAAAAAATTAAGATGCAGAATTAATATTGCTTAATCAAACTGTAAATGTACTCATCTGATCTCGCGTACAGCCTAATTTCCTGGTGTTTACTTTCTTTGGTTTGAAACTGTATTACTGCTCGCTTCTACGCTACAACATGGTGTGTAGAGCAGCAACAATTAATACACGATAAAGTACTGGATAATATTATGTTAATTGTGTCTCATTTCATTTAGAGTGGGAGACGAAAATGTGGTATGGATGATATGATAATATGAATGATTGAATGACTGAATGAATGATTTGTCGATCGTTCGTCTTATGTCGTGTTGTCTTTAGTTTGTCGTTTGCAGACTGTGTTACACATGTTAGAGAGGATCTCTTCTATCTAGACGTTATTTGTGACTTTAGTTTCTTAAGTATTGAATTATTTCACATAAGACATTTTACATTCAATACGTGCTTTCTGTAATTACAAGGACGAAATTTCGTATGTGATTTTGAAATACTATTTTATATAGCAACAGTTCTGATCTCAAATGACTTGTTGTCGTTGGTAGTAACGGGACTACGTTATGACATCATAATGTTACTATATTATATGATTAATATCACAGTTGCAATTTGCGTCGGTTCTCAGAATATTTTTGAACACCCGAATATTTTAAATATTTCGTTGGGTACTTTTTGATTTGGTGATTGTGATATCAGAATATGATTGTGGGCACTTTATAATTAAAGGCCCACTTCTGACACCATAATAATCCCGCCTGTCAGCAACCTCGTTCAGACAGGCATACAGGGATTCTTCGTTTGTACCGCACGAATACTAACTCGTAGGTGTACAAAGGGAATACTTCATTTTATTGCGTAATGATACAGTTGGCTCTACGAGCTCACATGAGTAATTCGCAATCATTAACAAAGTATCACACTTAATACAGCAATAATATTTCTAAGCACAATTCTCTAACTGTCCTAAGTTAAGTCACGATCCTACAGTGCCCTAACAACTACACAATGGCCAAGGCAAAATATAACGATCTGTCTCCTACGCTGTCAAGTCCCCGTCTGGCTAATCTTAGCAGCGCTGGTCAGCTGCGGACTTGTGAACCCTCGTGCGTCAGCACTCTTGCGTGCGTTTTTACCCGGCACGCTGTTCAGCAGCCTGTCACTAGTTACTACATTCTAGTTAAGGCTGTTTATGGGTACTTCCCGTGTTTAACTAACCTGGGAGTAAATCCCTGTCGTGTCCTGTCATGTCCTTCTGTTGACACCTGTGTGTCCTGTTGGATAACTCCTTAATAGTTCTATCCTCTCTTCTGTCCCTTGAATCTCCAATCCCTGTTTAGGGATGTTATATTTATCCTATCTTGGTCTTATCCCTAATTGATATCCTTCTATTACTTCTGTCATATCATCCAAGATCTTGACACTCAACGTCACCAGTAACACTCTATCTGATACAGTCCAATATCCGTTGATCGATTTTGCTCTCTGTTTATCCATTATAATTGCTACTCCTCGCTGTTGTTTCTCTCCACCAGAATAGATTATTCTATATTCCTCAGATGTTGTAATGCCCATTCCTGTCCATCTGGTCTCACAATTACCTAACAGGTTATGTGCATTTGGGTATGCGTGTCTGTTAAAGTCGGATATACTGGAGTCATTGAGTATCTATGTGTCGTGTGCGTGTCCATACGTAAATCATCATCTTGGGCAGACCCATGCCTCCATTATAGCCTTTCACAATTGTTTATCCGATTTCAGCCAGATGGTCTGGCTCTGTTGTTGTTATGTGTAAACTATCGATCACATCTCATCTTAAATCCATTTAGTTTGTGGTATTCATTACTTTCGCTTCTTCGGTATCCTCCCTGCATTACTAACGTTTCCATAAGTCATGCATTGTTGTATGTTGAACACATTTCAGTTTCGCCAATATGTGTGTCTTAACAGCAATATTCAATAAACATTTTGTTTGATATATCTGTTTCTTCTCATTTTCAGTCCATTTATATTGTAATGCTCTATGGTGATATCGTCTATGTGAATAATGCACTAAACATGAACAAAATCATCTCTGGTGAAACGTTCGCAATACTTTCAGCTAAGAATGGAAGAAACCTGTGCATACATCCAAAAATAAATATTCAAAAACTGAACAACAGTAAGCATAATATTGAAAGACGCGGTGCTGATTCGTTAATTCAAGATGGAAATTCAAATGTCAAATAAGTTAATTTATTCACCTCTTTCAAGAGTGTCAGAGTACAAGTGAGCCGCACTAGTTCTATTAATTACCTACTCTTGTTGTGAACTATAAATTATAATTTTCTCATTTATTTTTCTCTGTAAGGAGATTCAATGTAAAAACCAGTCACGAATGTTCTGATAATTACCTATGTCTTCACGGAGTGAAATTGTGCGGCTCTGCGATAAGTGAGAGTCAGGTTTCTGTTAGACTTCCGGAAAACCAGCAAACCACTCTTCTCTTGGTCATACAACAGGCTCTTTGGAAGACTGATGTTGAAGTGAGTCATGTACATAAGCTGCATGTTATGTATGTATGTATATTAGTGTATCTATGATGTGAGACCTACACATGGTCTGCATGTGTTAATGCGCGTCTGATGTGAACAGCTGGAGAGATTGAATAGGCTTTAATATTTCATTACCAAGCATATACTATAATAATAGTTCCCGTCTAACAGTACAAGAAGAGACTCAAGATCTGGTATTTAATTACAGTTCTTATTACCTACAGAAAATTTAGCAACGAAGTGACGTCTTAGTCAGAGATGACTGAGCTACGATATAAGAGAAGACGGTACTATTTGCTCTCTGTTGGCGTCGAATGCTGGACGGTAATTGTTAAAAACGTGTAAACCCACAATACGCCAACGTTTTCGGGCTGAGAAGCGCAATTGAAAAGGTACAAGTGTTACCTTAGTTCAAGGACATGAAACCTAAAGACTCTATGCCATTTCAGCGCAGATCAGACGCTAAGTCGTGGTCGACAACTGTGTATGAACGAAGTTCAGACAGGCCGACAGTTAGAGCATTGCTTTGCTCCCCCGACAGCTTCAGCAGCTTATCTTCTTCCAGACGTATTGGTGTTACCTTTCCTCTGGAGTAAACTAGGCAGGTCGAGAGAGAGAGAGAGAGAGAGAGAGAGAGAGAGAGAGAGAGAGAGAGAGAGATCTGGTTGATGAGGAGAGAGAGAGAGAGAGAGAGAGAGAGAGAGAGAGAGAGAGAGAGAGAGAAGGGGATCATACTGCATGGCAACACATAGTCTCTAAATGGAGCCCATACTTTGCGACAGAAGTCGAGTTTTCTCACACTGGCGTTTGGTTATGGGTGCAGGTTCAGATCCCTTACACTTCAGATTCAAGAGAGAAAATTGAGGATAAATGTATCTTGGAAGATGTCTGAACAGTACATTACATGGATATCCAAGAAAACAGCCAAGAAATGGCTGGTTGAAATGATAGAAGTAGCAGCTCTTTGTACCTACAGGAGTGAGAATGAGGTATGCAAATATGCTGAAGAAACTTTTTGTGCATAAACTCTGCATAGTTCTAGTTACTTCCCTGACTTATCCCCTCCTAGATAGATATAGTTTAGCGTCACTAAATGATTTAAAAGAATTTACAAGCAATTAAGCTACACAAACATTCTTATACAATTAAACATGGTATTGGTGAATTATGAGATGAAACAAACTACCACTATATTTATTAATTGTTCATAAGCATGCGCTAGAATGGATGATATGAATTAAATCAAACCTTTTGTTGAAACGACAATATTAGTTAGTTAGTTAGTGGACAGATCATCCCTATTGCACATCGAACCATTCAGTCCATAAGTGTTCGGATCCCCTCCTCAGCAAATCCCGCAGCGTGTAGCGGCTAACGACACCAATTCTGTGTTGGTTTATCAGTCTTCTTTGGCTTCCTGTGTAGTGTTCTTGTTAGGCCACCCCTCTTTTAATTTGCTGTTCTCGCAGTCTGGCCATGGTTGTAGATTCACAGTCATCACTTGGTTCTCGCAAAGGTCTTACTTCTCGTAGAGCATTCGGAATGTCAGCCTGGTAAAAGGCGCGTCCGCCCTCCACAGTAGGGAGCTTCACCTGCGAGCTTGTCAGCCCGCTCATTCCCTTGTACTCCCGCATGCCCTGGCACGAAGATGAAACTAATCTTTGCCAGCAGAGACCGCTCCAGAGACAGCAACAATTCTCTATTATGATGAGTGTACTAGTTGATCTTTTGATATGCTGGTGGTATACACATCCACATCATTTACCCTCTCTCTCCTCTCTCTCTCTCTCTCTCTCTTGTCTTGATGAATGAGGGTCCTAAGTCCTCTGTCTTATCTTCGTGGAGACATCAATATGCAGATACCAACATGCAGACAAGGTGAACATGTGACCTGTCTCACTCCATGTGGCTTCACGCCAATCTTGGTAAGCATTCAAAGTGTAAGTCCAAAAATTTAACGTTATTTTGGACAGTTATCAAGAGACTGATTACCCTCAACGATTCTCCTGAATAGTCAGTCTTCTGTGTGCTTCAGCCTTACAGGATGGATGTCAATTCTATCCTGTACCCGAATAGGCCAACTTGGCAATGCCGGTATTTATATACTAATTTCGTTCCTAATATCATTTTCGAATTCTTTCCCCATCTTTTCACTTCTGATGATTACCTGGACTGCTCATGCCCAGTATTCTTTTAGTCCTCCTCTACTTTCACTATGGACTGTACATTTCACCTGTCAGTCATCTTTTTTCCAGCCTGCACCATGTGTCTCAAACATGGTTAGCCGGCTGCCCGGAGATGCCACTGACGTTAAATAATACATTATAATCTGATGTTTACACCCTGGCTTTCCCTGTTTGCCGGCATTTGAACATGTCATCTGCGTTTCGCAAATATGTGCCAGGGCAGGTGGTTAACTCCGACCGAATTTTGTAAGTTCACACATTTGTCTGACTGTTAGTCTCCCCCAGTCTGGACTTTCGCGACGACTTGTTAACTGGTGGCTGTCACATTTTATGAAGTAAGAATGTTACATCCTGGGTTGTCACTAATGAGAGTTTACAACATTTGTGGAAACGAGACTGGTCGCTGTTTGCGATGACGGTTCTACTTGGGCAATTTTGTGTCAAAGAAATGTAAACGCTATGCATTGAGATGAAGTTTTATTTTTCTATCCTCTCATTCCTCTTGGGGTTTATTCCTTTCTTGGGGAATGAGAAATACATTCGGATATTGCCGAGGGTTCCGTCACACTTTGTGCTTTGGAGAGATATATCTCCATTTTACAAACTATTGTCTGTCAAGTCGGCAAGGTTCCAGTCAGTCAGTGAAGTTAACAAGGTGAAGGTGCTAGCGATGTAATTAGCGCACTGCGCGAAAGATTGTGTCACTGGCCAAAGTGTAAGAAAGATTGGCAACATATAACCTTATCTCTCAGGTCTACAACATAAGCTGTTGCTATAAAATCACAGACCTATAACATCACAGACCATATCATGCAAATGTTTCGGGGCAAACAGAACAGTTGACAAGATGTTGTTAGAGTTAGATTATTGCTTGAGGATAATCACAAATAATGAGTTGTCACTGTGACGTCAGATGCATTGGCGGTGTGGATGCCAGAGAACTGACTTGGGCTTGCCGCAATCGGACTGAAGCTGGTGTGGACTCTTTCATCCCGACCCAATATTATATGATATCTACTGGGGCTGTGGTGTGCACTCTTTATTCCTGACCCAATATTATATGATATCTACTGGGGCTGTGGTGTGCACTCTTTATTCCTGACTCAATATTATATGATATCTACTGGGGCTGTGGTGTGCACTCTTTCATCCTGACTCAGTATTATATGATATCTTCTGGGGGTTGTGATGCGGAGCTCTCAATGCCCTTCTTCGAACTCAGAAATCACAGCAGTGTGCATAACAAATGATTTGCACAGTCCTGAATGAGCTAAACACGGTAGAATTTTTTGGTTTCCATTAGATACTGGTAATGAGTTAAAGTTGACTATTGTTTTCACTAGATACTGGTGTCTGCAGAAATGAATAAGTCAACTATGAAATTAATACTTGTTTTAGCAAGGTAATGGTACATATGTAATTTCATTAATTAAAGATGGCATTAGTAAAAGTTGCGTGCATATCCTTAAGAGAACGTCACAGTCAATCTGAGCATGTCTTAGCTGTTTGTTATTTCTTGGCACGTTTACGTTCAGTAATTTGCCCTTGTCTTCTGAACGACCGGCACTCGTACAATTGTTTAAAAACCACATAAAGGCGGTCTGCTGTAAAATCGACAGCAATACAATACTGTTTTGAACTCTGCATGGAGTATTGTGATTTACGTCCGCAGCACTTCGTTAATGAGAGTGAAAACACTACCTACTGGTTACTACAATACTAAATGAGTTAAATAGGAAATTAACAATTATTTTCTCTAGATACTGGTAACAACGGAACGGGCAGACGTCTGGAGTGTTGTCAAGGAACCAAGGAATTTTGAATATTAGAAAAGTACGATCTATTATGAGAACGTCACCTATTATGATGGGATGCCATACAACGATTTATGCGCACAGGTCTGTATGTATGTCTCCGCGAAGGTCTGCATGCATGTCTGAGCACAGGTCTGTCTGCATGCATGCAAATATGTATGTATGTATGTATGTATGTATGTATGTATGTATGTATGTATGTATGTATGTATGTATGTATGTATGTATGTATGTATGTATGTATGTATGTATGTATGTATGTATGTATGTATGTATGTGTGTGTGTGTGTATGTATGTATGTATGCATGCATGCATGCATGTATGTATGTATGTATGTATGTGTGTGTGTGTATGTATGTATGGACGTATGTATGTATGTATGTATGTACGTATGTGTGTATGTGTATGTATGTATGTATGTATTTATGTATGTATGTATGTATGTATGTATGTATGTATGTATGTGTGTGTGTATGTATGTATGTATGTATGTATGTATGTATGTATGTTTGTATGTATGTATGTATGTATGTATGTATGTATGTATGTATGTATGTATGTATGTATGTATGTATGTATGTATGTGTGATAGCACGAAGATGAGAGATGAGAAGGAGCAGAATAAAGGTCAGAGAGAGGAAGGAAGAGAGGTGTAAAGAATAAAGAATTGATAGATAAAGATTGTCCGTCTTCCGGTTGTAGAGATAACCACTAAATCTGATTACCCTTGGTTTTATCTACCAACCTCACATGTATACAGGTATGCAGGTCACGAATACAACACTACCCTTACCGACAATAGTATAGGCACTCAAAAGAATAAGCTAACACTGAATCAAGTTTATTTGCTTCTCAAAAGACATTACAAAGTAGACAAAATATCGTGAGAAATCAATTCAAATTAATATGAAAAAATGCTGTCAGGTAATTAGCATCAAGAGAATACCATCAAACTAAGGACTTGCAATTAAACCAATAACTAGTCACATATCAATCAGAGGAATATAAAAGTACGCAAATCTGACAAGAAAGTATATAAGTCTAAGAAGGATGCACACACACGAACTACCACCGTCAAATGACCACCCACTAGTTTACCCAGGCAATCGATCAAGCGACAACCTGAAAATTAAACAAAAAGACACCCTTGACTATGTGAACAGCATCATCGGGTGTCATTAACCTGCTACTCACCCTCGTCTTCTGCTACGTGTATTGACATCGGGTCAGTGATATTCCATCACTGCCTGGGCGGTCGTACACCATCAACCAGTGTCCCCTGATGCCAACATCAACCCATAACACCCCAAACACTGCACCATGTGTCATAATCAGGTGATATTAATACAATACCCACGCCGACACTGACAGTCTTTCCACAGCGGACAGACATACAATTCGGCAGTGGGACAACCCTAGACAACAACTCCTGATCCGCTTGCTCACACCGGCCGGGTTTCCCCGCACCGAACACATAACACAACAGCTGATAACTGGACACCACATTTTAACAGCTATACCAGGTAACCCCCAACAACAACATTTCTGCCCCCGAGGCTGACAACACAACACCCCAGTGACATGTACTGGCGCCATGTCTCCTTATCATTGGCGCCATCATCGTCCTCAACAGCATGTATTAATATTATACATACTTATATATATGCATTCTCAACAACATAAATTCCCCCTGTCCTTAATCACAAAACAATCAACACATAATAAACATAGCTATTGATCAATAATGACTTCAGCTCCCCTCATGCGTCGTCTATATGTAACCTAAGCCATGAACCCCTACGCCTCATCACCACTGTGTATATCATAGCCATTATTAATAACAACATAAATCTACATCATTAACAATATCATTGCAGCTTGGTACCTCCACAATAATCATAACTCAACAAGGTGGGACACATATACTGCCCAAAAATCACATATATGAAGTGCCCTTTTACACTAAAACTCCTACAATCATTATAGTCTTTTGCAGTACATAAGTCCACTCATGATTAACCATCATTATGGGCCGTCAACCTCGACTACCTAAACCCACACAGTTATTAACACAAACCCATGTTGACACCATAGACTATTATCACACCTAACAACATCCTAACCATGAAAATTGATCAACGTGCATCTTCATCCATTCCCGCAGTATAGTCCATCGTCTTTACTAGCCAACCTTCTTCAATATTCAGTCCTTGAAGTATGGACTCAACTGTCCTTTTCCTTACCCCAGATATTCTCACAACCAGTCTGTAACGTTTCTATCCAAAGGCATTCCTGTTCCCTTCAGCTCACTTAGTGCGCGTCCACGCCTCCAGTTGTATACCACCATTCCCCATCTATCCTTATTCTATCTATTCCCCATCTTGCCTTATAGTATTAAAGCCATTTAAACCTTTTATTCCCGATTTTCCGTGAAGATCCGAACCCGCGACTTTAAATTCGCAGGGCGATACTGTCTTTCGCGCTAATCATAACAGAGCCTGACCCCGATTTCCCCTCTGCTACACAACACTGCATTATTTTCTTCACAGGCCTGTTCCGGGTCCGTTTAATTGCAGTAGCCAGCTGGTCCCATTGTTTGGTTTGACCTAGTGGTCGCTTCTCAGTCGCCTGCTAGACCCGATCTCGGCGTTTGTTTATATTATTGCTGTAGCCTTTCGTTCCATATTTACATGTTGCACTCGCATAGTTCTCATTAATTGTGTACGTCTAATTGCTTGGTTACATATACATACATAGTTTATCGACACTCAGCTAATCTAATCGATTAATATGACTCCCATCACTCTATTTCAGCCATTTAAATATAGGTCATTTGCAGGACGTCGCATCCAGTCCTGCTCTTTGCCGGGTTAATGTTCAGTAGTTTGTCAATGCTTTCTAAACCTAAGTACCATTACCGTGCCCGACTATAGACTAACAGGTATACAAATTAATCTTAATCAACTTACGTAAGAGTCCTGTCCAGTGGATAATTGCTCGCCTGCCTACGGGTGCTTTGGTCTGATCACCGCCCGTCTCAGAGTGATTTCGCCACTTTCCAATAAAGTCAGGCTCCTTCCAACTTTGTTCGACGCAGTTCTCTGGATGATCCCATCAAACGTGTGTCCTCTTAGCCCACTCTAGTCTTGTGTGACTTTCCTTAATGATTGCAATTGACAGCAGCAATCAATAGTTTCTTTTGGGCGGCTCTTTCTTCCAACACTTAAGTCCGTGCTTCCTATGGTCCTCGGGTATACCTGCCCGACCAGAGTTGCCACAGCCTCCTTGGTCTCAACAGCCTTTGAGTATCTGCACTCGGCCGTCTAAAATCTGCTTATCTCCCCAACTGTTTGCTGTACCGCGTATAAATCCTGCTCGATTTGGCGCCTTTCTGGAATCACGTGACCATGCTCTTTCTCACCCCCCGAAGGTCCTCCAATCCGTACCTCGCGTACCTTGATTAATTTGCATACTCTGCATCATATTAACCCAAATCTATATTATTTTTCCGGTTCATTTTTGGGTCCATCTTTTCCCGCCGCCATAAATTTGGAGTATAGCGTTCCCCTCTGACAGCTAAGGTCACTTCCAATGCCGCCTGTACTCATAAATTATGCTACCTCCAACGTTCACCTGTTGTCCATCTGACAGCTTGAACCCAAAGTGTACAATACATTTGGCACTCCTCTCCCTGAGAAACTGCTAGTCAACAATAGCAGGTGACCTTGCGGCTATTCAGCAATGCACTCCCGCTCAAACTGGTCCTTGAACTTTGTTCCCAAAAATATTCCAGATCATGTTCTCCCAGTAAGCTTGAAAAGGCGGTATGTGAAAACCAATTTCCATACTGTCTCATATGTATGCTGTCTGTCTGTCTGTCTGTCTGTCTGTCTGTCTGTCTGTCTGTCTGTCTGTCGGTCTGTATGTCTGCATTTATGTATGTATCTATGTATGTATTACGTGTTTTTGTGTAGCTATGTGTGTGTGTATACTGTGTGTGCATACATCTTTGTCTGTGTTAGTGAATGATGACTTCTGATGATTGTTGTAACCGTCATCGTAAAGAAATTTGCTTTCTAAATAATCTCTGTATGCATACTGATGTTCTGGATGTTATTATGATGTATTCCGCAGAGATACCCAGCCTATGCTATATGTCATCCAACTGATTCAAACGTTGTGAAACTCAGGCTTGACAGTCCGCCTTTCTTCATTCTAAGTCCGAACTATGTCAGATACAGTCATCCCGAAACATGTTCATTGGTCCTGGAATCTGGACCCGAGAACTTGATCTTAACATTTCACTTTAAGTAAGTTGTCTATTGGTTTATCAATGAACTCTGTGTCGCCATTGAATTCTGGCGTCTGTGACGATCTCAGATCGCAATCTCTCATATTGCGTTCGAAGTATGCAGCAGACTATTTGGAAGTAGATTATTGAAGGTATTTTGCCTAGTAAGTCACAAACAGCCGAAACAAGCTAACTTTGATTACGACGTCTTGTACAATTTCATTAAACCAACATGTTTTTTTGTTTTTTTTCGTTTTGAAGTATATTCGTTTGCTCGCCCGACCCCCATAATATTCAGCACATTTACCTAAGCCGGTCTCTATGGCTAAGAGCTTTCGAACGCGGTTATTGAGCCCGTATAGCCGGGTTCGAAACAAAGCGGTGCTGTTTTTTTTTCGTAAAAAAGTATAGGAGCTGGTCGTTCAGAAAGCAATAGCAAACTACTGAACGTAAAATTTGCCCAGGATTCACGAACAGCGAAAATGCTGGGGTTGACTGCTACGTCATGTGAACGACATACGACTTAATTTTTTTTTAAAACATGTATTAGTTCATGGCGTCTATTGTTTGCATATACAGGCGGACAAATGTCACATATATGCATTCATGACATCTGTTGGTGAAACATATATCTACTCACTCTGTTCTGAACTAGTATATATTGTAGATACATTCAAGCTGGTCAAGTCGAAATCAGTTGAGTTGAGTCAAGAACCAACTCCACAGCCAGATAAGATTCCAAATACTAAATGCACAAACATCAGTCTGATTATGTGACCTTCCCTCGGAGATTATCGGCCAGATCCTTTGCTCCCTCCCTGCAGCACAATTATTTCCATCCGTTGAAACAATATTGGTGAGGATGCAATAGTGTTACAACCAATTACTTGGGACAATCTCTATCTTGTCATTAGCTAAACAATTTCTGCTTCCCCCATAGTCTATGGACCTCTGTACAGTAATATTTGCTTCACTCAGTATTGATATTAATCAGACACTACTGAAGATTGATTTATTTGGTTGTTTCGGGATTTGAGAATTAAATATTGAGCACAACCCACTACTGGCAACGCTGATCGTATTCTGGTATGAACCTTAGGCCTATCCACGTCAATGTGGAAGCACTAGACTCGAGTTTCGCTCTCGTTTGAGCTCGTCAGTAGTGCATATCCTTGACCGGACCCGGAAACAAACCCGGATCACTGGCGGATGAAGCGGGTGTGTAACTAATAGACCACGCCGCACACGTTGGACAAGGCCAAATTATCATAACAGAATAATTACACAATCACCCATCGTAGGCTGTAGCTCAAGATTTGCCCGGTCACCGCGACTGACGTCCGTCAATCGATGTGGACCCGAACGATCTGGTCTTCTCATTGGCAAGGCATACCAGGCTGCCTAAAGTCCAGCGAGCAATAATCAAATTGATTTATTTGGTATTTTTGGGATTTGAGATTTAAATATTGAGCGCAACCCACTACTGGCAACGCTGATCGTATTCTGGTATAAACCTAAGGCCTATCCACGTCAATGTGGAAGCACTAGACTCGACTTTCGCTCTCGTTTGAGCTCGTCAGTAGTGCATATCCTTGACGGGACCCGGAAACAAACAAAGATCAATAAAGAAAAGAACTAGTAAAGACACTTTTTCAACCTAGAAAGCAGTTAATATATCAAAACTTTCTTACAGAAAGTAGCATAATGTTTGTCAACGTCTCTAAGGTTACAAAGTGGGTTCAGACATGCAGATGGTGCGAGCACAAATGAGACATGAGAACATGAATACATTATACGGGTTTAATGATAATATCATCGTATCAACATCATAAATATCACAGAAATAATTCATGTCACTTCAAAACTCGCTCTCGCACCGGCTCTCACAATACTCTCGTGCTGTTATCAAAGCTATGCGCACTCGTGTCTAGCCACGCACACCAACACACGTTACGTAGCGGTAACATTCATTCACACTGAAAGTCTAAGTATAAGTCTATCCTGTCTCTCCACTCAGTCACACATCCTCTCTCATTCATGTCTGAGTCTCTTCTGTCCTTTCCTACTCAGTCCGGTGGTCACGAGGTACTGGACCCTCGTGCAGTCCGTTAAAAGTCGTGCTGTCACGTCTGTCCCATACTCGCCTGTTAAGGCCAGGCGTACTACGTCATTATGTCAAAGGTGAACCTGTCCTGGTACAGCCCTGTCTCTAACTTACTGTCTTCGACGTCTGGACTGTTCTACTACTCCCGTACTCTCCCCATGTCCTTATGTCTGTCCTCTGTCCTCTGTTATATCACGTCCAGGACCTTGACATGTTGGTAGTCAGTCCAGAATGAAGATAACTGGTATCCATTGGTAAGATATCATCACTGACTCAGGGAGAGTTATCGTCAATGTGAGTTGTAGTCTGCTGGACAGACGGCATCACCTGATTTCATATAGGATTCATCCTTGATGATACCAGCTCTGGACACGTGACTACTGTACACTCTGTTTCAAACTTCGGAAAAGGTTCTCCTGATCTTTGTTTGAAATATTATTCCCATTAACATGAATTTGTAATATGCTCTTCACACTCAGGCAGAGTTCATAGTGTGTAGATTAATGCACCTTCGTTGCTTTGATAATTCAGAATATACAATAAGTTCCATGGACGAAATACTTTCATATTGACTGCAACCTTCACTAGAATTCATCAATCTACTTCAGTCCAGACCTCACAGATTCACTTGAGGTTAATTTTTCAGACCACTAAAGTATGTTCACAGAGAATGACACTGAGTTGAATATTTGCTCATAAACATACGTAAAGTATGAAATTCATCTCATCAACACTTATTAATGAAGATTATTTGTATGGTGTTGACACAACTATCAATAATACTTGATCTAGGCACGATTACCAAAACAAATAAGCCATACTTTGTCATGGTAACTTCAGCTGTCATTTTTCTGTAACTGGCCAACTCAACAAAGAGAAACCTGACACATATAACCCTAGGATAGTCATCTGCATCAGCCAAGTTCATACATCATATGATACTCAACTCTCCTAAAGAGTCTCAGCTATATGTGTATCATCATAAAGATATTCAAATACATTTATGGACACCTGTCCCATGGACATAACTTGCAGAACTTGATTGAGGATTGATTGATTGATTGATTTAGGAAACGACATCACAGCATTCGGAGCATTCCCATAAGCGCTCCGTCCCCATCCTCAGCAGCCAGTGAAGAGTTCCAACACCAATAGTACCAGAAGCAATCTGATTATATGTTCGTATCGCCTTTCCTCTGAGCGTCGAGTGTCGGCCAGATCCCCTCGTCACTCCACACTGTCTCATTCTTGCCAGACCATGGTGATCCATTTGCTCCTCCGAGGTGTACACGTGCTCCCACAAGGCCGCAACCACGTCTGCCTTGTCATGCATCAATACTCCACTAAGTTTTCCAGAGCCAGCCAATCTGTCCGCCTGTTCATTCCCCAGTACACCGGCATGCCCCGGAGAAAAGATCCAGACGATGATTGCCACCCGTGACCTCCGAAGCGAAGCAAGCCACTCTGCCCGAAGCTTGCCTGTCCTCACCTTCCTCAGCACGCTTTCTGAGTCAGTTACAATCACGATGTGTGTGTGTATCGTATTCTCCATCCAGCGGAAAGCTGCACTGACCGCCTCCACCTCCATTCTTAAGCTAGATGTTGTGGTATCATATGCCAGGCTCTCCTGCACCAAACGTCGACCATTAGCTTTTGCTAAGAACCCCCAGGCACTTCTCCTACCTCTCAAAACCGACCCATGATTGAGGATAGGTCACTGTCTACTAGATGGTTGAGACTGGAACAACTGCTGGCATGCTTTAACCTTAAACACACAAAAATGCAGGGATACCGTGTAATAACCATGCAAAACACAACAGGCAAGCTGCTGGAGAAGTTAATTGCCAGGAAAATATCAAGATCGCTAGAGAGGCAATGTTGTTTCCCGCCTACCCTTGGAGGGTACAGTTCAGCTAGAGAGGCAATGTTGTTTCCCACCTACTATTGGAGGGTACCGTCCAAACAGAGAAGCCTGGACCAATGCAGCAGTTTTAGTCCATGATGTGTATGAAAGTTTCGACTCAGGCATTGAAACATGAGCTGCGGCGATTGATTTTGAGGATGCATAAAATAGATTGGATTGCTTTTATTTTTCATGTTTCAGATGCTTGAACTCAAAATAAGTCCATACCTCCTTAGTTGAATCGCTGCAGCCCTATTCGAACGGAAAGTAGTTTTTAGATGTGGCAGTTGGAGTTCGGAACCAACAACAACATATCCGGACCACAGGGATCACCATTATCTCTTGTGTTTTTTAACGCCTACACTGTGAGGATTATCAGCGAGCAGATCACTGCACGGGAGAGGACATTGTCATATGCCGACGATGTTTTAGTGTATCGTCATACAAAGCATTATCACCGAAGCAATAGAGTATGTGCGTTGTGCTCGATACCTTTGACGACAGCCAGCGGGGAGAGAATGAAGCGGAGCAGAGGAGGTTGGGGAGAGGGAGGAAGAAAATGGAAGAAGAGGGCTGGAGCCAGAAGGGATCTCAATACTGAGAGGGAAGACCAGGAGAACTTTTAATCAGGTATCGGTGGGAACGATTAGTAGTATGACTCTTCGCTGGCTGTTGAACGAGGGGACGGAGCACGTATGGGAATGTCCTGAGTGCAGTGATGTCGATTCTTAACTCAACTCAACTCAACTAGTGTATCGTCAGGGTAAGAATAGAGATCGGGTTGTTGTTTAACTACAAACCGAACTAAATCGCATGAGCATTTAGTGTGGGGTATCTGGGGCAATGGCCAACCCAACAAAGGCATCAGTGACATGGTTCTCTTTGAATAATCATATTGTCAACACTCCAACACCAACTGTAAATCTGTGTTCAGAGACTGAAAAGAACGCAGGCAATGAATTACCACTGGAGTACCTTTTGATCGAAGCCTTGCTTATAATTAGCACATTGAGCAAGTGACAACAAAGGCCAGCAGGGTTTTACTGAGACGCCGGTGATGGCAGCAGCATACTGTGAACAGCGCCATCTATGTCTTCTATACGAGATGATAGTCATGTCTGTTTTTGAGTATGCGATGGCGATCCTGACTCTCAGCCGTGAGCAGATGGAAACGATGGAAAGGATACAGAACGTATCTATACGTATTATTATGGGGTGTACAAGAGATACAGCATGCAGAGCGATGCGCTACCTTGTTGATTTTCCAACCATTGGAGACAGAGTACAAATCTGCAGAGCATGTGCCTACCTCAGAGTCATTGCAAACACGCAACATCCACTGCATAGTGAAATTAAGAATGTAAAGGGCAGCAGGTTAAAAAGAGGAAGGTCGTGGATGGGTCAAGCCGAAGACATTCTTCAACAGGTGTGTTTCCTTGAGGCCTTAGAACCTGGCGAGGAGTGGGTACAAGTGCCAACTGATATTTGTACGTTGTTTTCAGTCTGCATCCAACTAGACAGAAAATGCAGACTAAAAAATCCCGATGCTGTGGAGGCGAAAGTAGAAGCGTTGATCGTAGAGAATTCGTTAGACGGTAATAGTGTCATTTACACAGATGGGTCGGCCGTTCCACGAGTGAGATGTTCATGGGCTTTTACGGCTCAGACCGGAGGGAAATCGTGAAGGAGGATTCTGCTGCTTTTGCTCTGACAAACAAGTAGCTTGACTATGGAAGTCGTGTCAGTAAGTAAAACAATAGCATAGCTCGAGACACAAACATTTACTAGGGCACGTTTCCTTTGCGACTCAATAAGCATGCTTAAGAGGATAGAGATGGGGTGGATCCAAAGAGAGTGGTTGCTGTCTCTGGAGCGGTCTCAGCTGGCAAGGTTAGTTTCATGTTCGTGCAATGGCATGTGGGTGTACAAGGAAATGAGCGGGCTGACAAGCTTGCAGGTATGGCTACTGTGGAAGGTGGACGCGTCACGGCTTCATTATCAATCCTTGTGGCAGCTTGTGGTTTCCAGTATATGTTGTTGTTTTCAAGTCTAAATTATTTCCCATCAATGTGTAGATCTGTAAGCAACTTCATCATGTTGAAATATCTTCCTTTATCGAACGCCATTGTGTATTCAATACAGCAAAGACGTGGGTCTTTGTTTACTTATATAGAAAGTTTAATTACTGTTCACAGCATAAACACAGTAATTACTGTACCCTTATATCCCACGAACCCACATTGTTATTCTACTATTTCAGGTTGTATTTTCTTCTTAACTCTTTGCATGGTAATTCATATTAAAATCTTTGTGAGGCATTTCACTGTTGAGTCATACTGGGAAAATATTTTGCAAAATTCTTGAAAAAAGATTACGAACTACTTTAGATCCCCAGCTAAGCGAAACGCAGCTTGGATTTAGGAAAAACAAAGGATGCACAGACGCCATTTTTGCTCTTAGACAACTTATAGAAAAATCAATTGAATTCAATGAAACACTCTACTTAGCCTTTGTCGACCAAGAAAAGGCATTTGATAGGGTAGATAGAAACAAGCTGTGGGAAATCCTTAAACAATATGGAGTGAGTACACATCTAACAAACCTATGCAGAAGTTTATACAGCAACAGTGAATGCATAGTGAGAGCAACTGGAGAACACTCAGAACCCTTCACCATAAGATCTGGAGTACGACAAGGTTGTGTCCTGTCCCCTCTCTTGTTCATAACATATATAGACAACATATGTAAAGAAACCAGCCAAGCAGAGACAGCAAGAATACCGCATGACGAGAACACAGAAGAAGAACCATCTGCAAATCTAACCATTAGAGAACTCCTGTTTGCGGACGACCAAGCACTAATAGCAAAATCAGAAGCTGAATTACAAGACCACATGAATAGTCTAAACGAAATGTGTAGGGAACATAACATGAAAATTAGCACAAGCAAAACAGAGGTAATGACTATAACTAAAGAAGAACAAACAGCAACAATTCACCTAAACGAACATCCCTTGAAACAAGTAAAGAGCTTCAAGTACCTAGGAAGTATAATATCATCAAATGGCAGATCAGAAGACGAGATCGAAAATAGGTGCAATAAGGCAAATCAACTCATTGGACAAATGGCACCAATACTAAAGAACAAACATGTATCAATAACTACTAAGAAAGCACTTTACAACACAATCTTCTTACCAACTCTCTGCTACCAATGCCAAACCTGGACAATGACAGAAAAAGAGAAAAGAAAAATCACAACAACAGAAATGAGGTTTCTGAGAAGAATACTCAACGTATCAAGAAGAGATAAGATCAGAAATGAAGAAATCAGGACTAAAGTAGGGGTTAAAGCTGCTCTAGATTTTATTAGAAAGCAGCAAGTCAAATGGTTTGGCCATGCAAGTAGGCTACCAGTCAACAGCATGCCACAACAAGCAATGATGTACAGACCAGATGGAAACAGAGGAAGAGGCCGACCACGTAAACGTTGGACTGAGGGAATAACAGAATCCATGGGAATGTCGATATACGAAGCCCATAACCGGGCACTCTCACGAAGTTTATACTTCACCTCGACACCGCAAGGTACAAGAGGAACATGATGAGATGAGATGAGATGAGATCTTTGTGATGTGGCCCGCTATACTAAATGTACGAAGATGATCATTTTCCAAGTCTCCTGATATCTTTGGGATCGCAATACATAAATAAAAACATAATTTCGTAGGCATATCTCCAGTATCATATATTGTATTCAGCTGTCTGGTGACTTTATCTATTCCATATTCTTCTATAGTATTAATAATTTATTTTGTGATGTTGTCTGAAATGGTGGTCTTGTAAGTGTTCACACGGTTAAGAAAATTCGAAATCCATCTTAAAAATTGACGGTCCTTCACTATTATTTCGAACATCATACTGGTCCTTTCAGTTATTTCTATAAAGGTGTTTTACATAGTCTGACAATATATGTAAAATTTGAACTTTTTTATATTTTGAATTTTCCATCTTTTGTTTTTATGCAGCCTGTTAATGTACGTGTTCCTTGTGTGTGTGTGTGTGTGTGTGTGTGTGTGTGTGTGTGTGTGTGTGTGTGTGTGTGTGTGTGTGTGTGTGTGTGTGTGTGTGTGTGTGTGTTTTCTTTTGTAAGTTCCTGATTTCTTTTGTGTGTTAATGTGGTATTTTTAATGTTGTTGTTGTTGTTGTTTTTTTTTTGTATAAATTTCTATACAATTTTTTCTCAAGCCTTCTTCTTTTGCCTTCTTACATAATATTTTGACTTTTTCTGTGAATTTCCTCATATGTGGCAGAATTATTTTATTGTGTCCTCCTGTTTCCATTAGTTGTCAATTTTCTTTAATCATCCGTATCTTACGGCCCGCTTTCTTTAAATTTGGTATAACTGTTTCTGCAGCCAACGTTTGAAATTCTTCAACTTTTCCCATTGATTAACACATATTGAAATAGGATCTCTAGATCAAACAATACATCAAATCTGTTCTTTACTTCATTTTAAAATTGTCTTGTATTTCCTTGTCATTTTTAATGTACACAGATTATATTTAATGTTTTCTGGTGTATACTTGACTTTCTGTATATTTACCCTCAATGTGCCTATAATCAGTCAGTGATCACTTCGGCAGTCTGTATTGTGAACTGTTGTTAGGATTGTTAAAACATTTCGAAAACGTATGCTAATCAGAGTGTAATTATTCTGGTTTATAATCTTGATGACGGACTCCTCCATGTCCATAATCTTCTAGGCTGTTGCTAAAACAAAGTATTTCCTACAACCATTTCCCTTTTGCCCATTCTAAAAGTATGTATCCTATTTCTTTACGCTCTCCCAAATTATGGTTGCCTACTGAACAATCATAGCCTTGATTCATAATGTTGCATTGAAGTCACCCATTATGATATTTATTTCAGATTTTTTAAATTCTTCAAAGCAGACACGATGGTATTATAAAATTCCCCGAGACTATCTTCATTGCATAATCCTGTTGGGGCATATATTTGAATGATGTTTATATTAAAAGACTGCCGATTAATTTTTCCAATAGAACCCAGTTTGACACAGCAAATATCATTGAACAGATTTTCATGTTTGTCGATCAGAGATCATTGCTACACATCGTTGCCGTTCTTCTTTCCCAGAATAAATAACCTTAATACCATCGCTTATATTAATCCATGCCCCTTTCCATCTAGTCTCGCATATTCCTAATATATTAATCTTCTCTCTTTCCATTTCTTGTTTGGCGTTATCTAATGGTCCGTCGTCGCTTAAGTCTAAACTTGCCATGTTGCTAATGTCAGTGTTGTTTCCCTTTTCTTATGGTGATCTGTATTTAGGCGAATCATGATAAATTAGGCAACATTGAAGAACTTTAGTTGTCGTTCCTTTCCTTCCTGGCAGTGACCATACTGGCCCGTGACCGTAGCCATTGTCTCGATAAAGAGATCTTATGAATACCTTGCAAAATATGAGTCCATAACCAGCAACTATCTATCGGTTGTACTCCAAATTTCATCAACCACATGTCTTCCGTTCTTTCTGTGAATAACTTCCGAAAAGGAATACGAAATAACAACACATCCTCCCCATAAATACACTAAAATTGCGTCCTCTGAACATAAATCCGCTACGTCGTCGCCATCATATCCACCCATTGAGTGTAGTAAATACGTATTTACGTTTCTTGACTCAAGTTTGTCCCATCAGCGATATAAGCTTATTAAGAATATATAAAGAAAAACTTCGTTAATCCGCAGGTTCCTCTTTATGACGTATGCCAGACTAATTTACTAAGGATATAAGCAAGGCCTTGCTACAAACCTTTGAGAACAAAGTTTTAAGACGCATCTTTGGACTCATTAGGGATACACAAAGTGGAGAATGGAAAAGAAGAAGTAACAAAGACATTTACGATCTGTTTAAGTCCCCGCTAATCACTGGTATCATGAAGGCTAATAGACTACAATGGCTGGGGCATATAGAAAGAATAGAAGATAATAGGTAAACAAAACTCGCTTGCACTCAGGAAATAAATGACCGTAGACCCGAGGTAGACCAAGAAGACGGTGGAGAGATAAATATATATATACAGACCTACAAGCACTTGGAATCAACGCCTGGCAAGAGAAGGTCAACCAGAGAGGACGAATGGAGACGGATTGTATCTGCAGCAAAGAACCTCAATGGCTCAGAACTGAAGAAGAAGAAGAAGAAGAAGAAGAAGAAGAAGAAGAAGAAGAAGAAGAAGAAGAAGAAGAAGAAGAAGAAGAAGAAGAAGAAGAAGAAGAAGAAGAAGAAGAAGATAATACGGTGCCTGTGGACTCGGCACCGCAAAACCTACCATGAAAGAACTTCACATACTATTGACAATGAGGATGGGAAAACGAAACCTATGATTTGAATAACATCAACTGAGAGGACATAAGATCAATCTACACCAATGTGAATACTGAATATCGATTAAACATATTGACATCACTGCACTCTTGACATCCCCTCATATGCACCAACCCACCTTAAAAGTTACAACAGAGTTCCCAAGCGGGTTATTCCTGTAGCAATGTGAATAGAATTCCTCCCGACTTTCCTCCACGTTTTGAGTCTCGCCCAGACCCTCTGCTCACTCTCTTGAGAACCAGTATTTCCAGATATAGAATACCCGTCTGTTCATTAGCGCTCTCCGCATATATGAGCTGAAGAAAATCTATTAACCTCACTTTGGTAAATCAAGAGTTGGTAAATCAAGAGTTGGTAAATCAAGAGTTGGTAAATCAAGAGTTGGTAAATCAAGAGGTGAACGGGAAGAACGCTGGATCAGAATTGGGTATAGCCTGAGAAAACTTGACTATAATGTAACTAGACTTTATCTTGTAGGCAACACACGAAGCGAGTGAAATAGCTGTGGACCTTATAACCCACAGAGAAGAGAATCACAGGGATTTATAATATCGGACACAAATGAAGGGAGCTGCAGGAGGTAGCAACAGAAAGGGTAGCTTCGCTTGGGTTTGTTTTGGGTCCATGCCCCAATGGAGCAAACAAGGGCGGAGGCGCCATAAGAAGGACGTCTATTCTGGAAAAAATTAAGAGGACAGACATAACCTTTATATTTTAATCATACAAACAATACAGGTTCAAGAATACAACGATGCCAATTATTATTGACATTCAGTGTCAGTGAATTTGTGTCGCCATCATGATCATCTTTGTCGTTGGCACCATTAACAACATTACAATCATCTTCATCATCATCATCATCATCATCATGATTATCATCATGATCATCATGATCATCATGATCATCATCATCATCATCATCATCATCATCATCATCATCATCATCATCATCATCATCATCATCATCACCATATCATCATCATCATCATCATCATCATCATCATCATCATCATCATCATCAGTGTCGTCGTCATTGTTATCAATGTGTGACCTTTCCAGAATAAAGTATGTTTGCTTGTTTGTTCGTTAACTTTCATCATTAGTATCCATCTCTTCATTCTCTTGTTCTCTCCGTCGTTCTTCTTGTTCTTCTTGTAGGAACTATGTTTGTACTCTGGGATCCAACACACCATACAATGTTATGATTGTTTCATTTAACATTTACACAAAATAAAAAAGAGGAAAAACACGTTTCTCCAAATGCATGCAATGTTCTGTATGTTAAAATATGCACCTTTCTACTCTTTTTCAGGAAATTTACTTGGTCAACAAGAAAAAAATGTAACAACAATTATCTTTGCGTTCACGGCGTCAACTATTGTGACAGATGGGTAACTAGACACAGCATGTCGCAATTACTTCCTGCAAACAGACAATCTACTGTGTTTTATCACAGATACCTTGCGTTATATTTCCATAGTTTCAAAGTGAGTACTTGGTATGAATAAGATGTTTTAGTAATCTCTTAACTGTTGGGAAATGTAGGCCAGACATAGTCATACTTGCAGTAGCAAACATAGAGCCATAGCCATTTCTGATCATCACTAGCTGCTATAAGTTACATCTTATAAATCTGGACAATGCGGCCAATGGAGTAGAAAACGTGTTCCGCGATCCCGCATACCGTGTTTGACAGAAGCTGCAGTCTACTTTGAAATTTACCGCCTTGCGTTGATTACTAACAATGGTATGAGCGACAAATAACCAAATAAGTCAATTATATGAGCGTCGGTCGCTTTGTGACAGGACTGGTTGTTTTGAAGCAATTGTCGATTTTGAGTATATGTTATCTCTCGTTTTCTCATCATTTCTCATCACAACTCTTGCTATTTGCATATGTCTGCATAGTTCTGTCTATAATTTCACAAGTTTATAACTATTCTTCTTCACCCTCTAGCTCTATTCCATAACTTTCATCTCAACCTGACAATTCTCCACCTCCGTCTAGAACATCTCCTCAATGTGCTAGTTCTTATTGTTCTCTTCATTCTAAATTGTCTTTGCGTTATATATTTCTTCTTTGCTCTCTCTCTCTCTCTCTCTCTCTCTCTCTCTCTCTCTCTCTCTCTCTCTCCCTCTCTCTCTCTCTCTACACAACTCCTCTCTCTCTCT
The DNA here is from genome assembly GCA_014155875.1 of Cepaea nemoralis. Taxonomy (NCBI): domain Eukaryota; kingdom Metazoa; phylum Mollusca; class Gastropoda; order Stylommatophora; family Helicidae; genus Cepaea; species Cepaea nemoralis. Next base: position 83,988 of record JACEFZ010024200.1, on the reverse strand, counting down.
TTCTCTCTCTCTCTCTCTCTCTCTCTCTACACAACCTCCTGGGTATCTTCCCCTTTTACTCGTCTTTCTTCTACTTTTCCTTATCCTTAGTCTCCTCTCCTACATTCTTCTCTTATGCCATCCATGTTTTTCATGTCTTCTTTTTGTAGCACACATATACGCCTTCGGCTCTTCTCCCTATTCCTATTTTGAATGCACACATGCGAACCTCAAAACATGTTATAACAACTGAAAAGTGATTTCTTTTGAAAATGTAAAGAATACAAAGAAAAGGGTGAAAACGAATGATAAATTGTTCAAGAAACAAACAAAAGATGTGAATTGCTCAAAGAAATTAAACATAGGTAGTCAATGTCAGAATGCGACTGGGCTATAGGTTGATCTATTAAATGGCTAACTTTCGTAAACATTTCTTCTTTCTTGCTTCTCGTCTCCAACAAGAGATATGACTAATTCTTCTGTTCTTCTCCCGTCGCACCATGGTCATTACTCAGCACATAACTTTGCTGATCTTTAACTAATGTTCTACACACGTTTCACCAACCCACAACAGTACTAGGTATAATTCGAACAGTAGTGAACACGAACAGTAGTTCACTCAAACGCCAGTTGTAGTTTTATACGTGTATTAGGCTACAAAAACTAGGATAAACACCATCACTATAACACTCGGATATACAACGCTAGACTTCACAATATTCTCCTAGCACAAACTAGCTCTTTAAAAGAGTTGCGCAGTGTTGACCATTACTCTATCTGAAGTGGTACCGTACTCGACGAAAACCAACAAATTAGACTGCCGCCTCTGAACCCTACTTCCTGTTGACCTGGGAAGTGAGTCCCCAACGTTTTCACGTTGTGTGAAAAGTACCCACTTTTCAAGATCCAAGTGTCCAATTCCTGAACACGGCTATAACCTTTGCCCTGCTATAATTTAGGCTATGGCATTATCCCTCTGGGTTAGGAAAACATTGAGCATCAATTTTTTTTTAAAATTTCAAACGACATCTAATTATAAGTTATGTAACCAAAACTAATTTAAGCTATGCATTTTAAAATTTACAACACTAATGTAAATCTTATTTAAATGATCTATAATCTGTCCATAAAGCTTGATAAGTTCTGGTCATTCTGAAATATTGGATTGCATCAATTATCCTCAATCGAAATATCAAATGCATATATCTTATCCTACAAATTTAATAAAATTACCATATGACATTATAACTATACGTATTCTTTTTAACTGAAATAAATATTTCAATCAGTAAGTTCAATTGTCTGTTGATATAAGACAATTTTCTTTTATGATATTTCCAAGTCAACATTTTAGTTCTGCATTTGTGTCACTGTGTTCCCATAAACACTTAGTATTGTCAAAGACTCGACCGCATCCCCTCCCCCAGGAAGAGCAGTCAATCTTGGAGAGGCCAGGAGGTGATACGGTGCCCGAGGTAAGGGCAGGGGAGATGAGGTAATGGGAGATGGTTATCCATTCCCTCATGAGACACGCAGGCGTTGTTCAGAGAGTTAGCACTCTAATCACGATAGCATCACGCCTCGTGGTAGCCACGGAGAAGTTGAGTATCCACTTAACATACCACGTCTGCGATCAGCGTGCCATGTGAGGCAACACGCACCAAGGTCAAGGTCGATCCGCGTGGTGTGTGACCACGGGATGAAAGAACGTCAGACGGGAGGACAGGACTTGTAGTGTGCACCTCGTTAGAGTAGCGATAGGGGTTTTGTGTTTAACTAAATAGATAGAGAGTTAGCATAGGCATTAGCAACTAGTGATAGATAATTTCTGTGGCTTTATGTTGTGTGTTTACTAGCGACTGTTACCTGCTTGTAGCGAGCCAACGGCAATAAAATGTACCAGTTATTTTCCTCGCACACGACTTGCAAGTTTACTTGTTTGGTGTGGGAGAAGTATCCGATAGTGCCTGTCAGTTGAGTTGTTGACAGGCAAGGATAATTGTGGTGTCAGAAGTGGTGCTTGAACGAAAGTTCAAGCTAATCCACTCAGCCACGGCTCTGGACTAGGATCTAATTTTTGTCAGTGACGGTAATCTGTGCAGACGAGAACAATTTGCGAGCTAGAAATGTGCCTATCGTGACGAAATAGATTGTTTAATTGTGCTTATGAAATGTTTATTTAGTGAAATCATGTATTCTTCAAAGCTGTAAGTAGTAATATTCTTATTTTCTCATATTTATTTATGTATTTACCAATTTATTTATAAATAAGCACCAAACATGATTCATGGCGGAGCGATACACAGCCAGCCGACAATATCGATTTTTGAAAACTAAAAATAGCGCTGCGCCTCTGACGTAGAATGATTGACAAACAGTCGTCCTAGGTCATTTGCATACAGCAATCGAGTGTTTACAAAATCGCCAAGCGGCTGATCGCCTGAATCTGTGCTTTATATTATTTATTATTTGTTTATTTGAGTTATTAAATGAATATATTTATTTATTTAAACATTATGATGTCATTTTTATTTAGTTAAAAACAGTTATTCATATTTTTGGTCCTACTTTCTCTTTGTTTACCGTCACGATGGAACTATTTTTGGCCAAGCAGATGAGACTTGGCTGCACAACACTTACAGAAATTAACTAGGTTAGTAACAAAAGGCAAATACTGTTAGAACGAAGACAGGACATTGACATTAAATTTAATTAATACATATTCTAGTTGTTCGTGAGTCTGTCATTGTCAAAGTCATTGTCCTTAGTTGTCGGGTAAATCATATCGTGCAGTAGTAGTAAGTACTGCTGCCCTGCATATCAGAGGGCGAACAACAGCTGAGTACGTATACCGGTGTGCCAAATAAAGTGTCCTGATTACGAAACGTGCCTCCATCCCAAAGTACCAAACAAGGTGACCTGTGTCAACGGAGTTCCGTTCCCTGATTCTCGGGAACATTAAGTTGAGTATACCTATATTTTTGGCATGCATTGTGATTAATAGTGCATCTCTTTTTCAGCTTGTGATACACTAGCATATTTTTGTGCTCTGATTTTCCAACATAGAAATTTTGTTCAGCATATAAACTGAAAATACAATTCATAGTCCTCAACGAGGAACAAAGGTAGAACATCATAGATAAATAATTGAATTAAACAAAGTCAGTGTAAGTCAACGCTAGCGAATTACTAAACAGCATGGCTACTTTAGCTGACTTCATAAAAGCAGGGAAAGATTTACAATATACAGGTAAAGAGCTAGAAGAATATGCTGATAAGAGATTTAAAGAAATAAAGGATGCTGAGAGAGACGAACGTGCACGAGATAGACAACAACAAAAGGAAAAAGAAGAACGAGATAGACAACATCAAAAGGAGATGGCACAACTAGCTGAAATAACAAAACAGAAACAGCTAGAAGATGACAAACAGATGAAACAACAACAGTTAGAACATGATAAGCAGGTTAAACAACAACAGTTAGAACATGATAAGGAATTCGATTTACAGCAAAGGCAATTAGATGAAATGGTAAGAAATAAGGAAAAACAAATACAGGCAGAAGCAGAGACCCGGTTAAAGATGAAACGTATAGAGTTAGACTCACGCGCAGAGATCGCTGCCACTAAACTAAAAAGGCAACAAGAGGAAAATAAGTTCAATAAATACAAAAACATTATCAAACCATATTGTAAAGAAGATTCCATAGCAGCCTGGACAGATAATGTAGAGTATCTATTTAAATATCACCAAGTTCCATTAGAGATGTGGGCTCCGATTTTTATGAAGAATCTGAGTGGTGAGCCCCTTAAAGTGATAGAATCTATACCAATTGAGCTCAGATCTAACTATCAATACATCCATGATAGGATTATGCAGCACTTTTTACTTGATGCCCCTGGGTATCAGGTTCAGTTCTCAAATTTAAAACCTAAACCTAGTGAAACGTTTATTGATTATGTTTCAAATGTGCAGAGTGTACTAAACAGGTGGCTTAAAGCAGCTAACATAGGTAAAGACTTTGATAGATTAAAAAACTTAATAGCTATGGATAAGGTTATATCCACTATACCTTCTCCTTTTGCTAAATTTTTGCAGTAGTCAGACATTGAGAACATCGAGCAGTTTGAGAAAAAAGGCTCAGCATATTTTTCTGCAAACAGAGATATTTTTAGGACCTCAAATGACTCTGAGATAGCTTCTTGTGTGAAAGACCAACCAAAAAACTATCAGAAGAATAGAAAACCAGTTCAGAAAATCAATCAGAAAGACAGGAAAATATCTAAATGCATATACTGTCAATTTTTTCATGACACTTCTGCTATGTGCGATAAAGCGCCTAACTATCCGGCACATCTGGAAGATGTCATCAAGAAGCAACAACATAAAAGAACTGCATACAGGCGTGCAGTCAAATGCTTTTTCTGTTCCAGCTACGGCCATTATTCAAATAAGTGCCTGGGCCGCCAACGTATGAAAGCCAACAGTGCTATTTTGATTAATACATCTTCTGTTAGTAATAGAGAGATTGATTGTAATGTTAAAAATGTATTACCATTTAGACATTCTGAACATGTGTGTTGTGTAAACGATGTGTTAAGCTCTGACAGTTGTGGACATTGTCACCAATTTCATGCAGACGAAAGACTAAAATGTGAACATACAGTACCATTCTCATCCGAGATTGGAAATCCAGCATTAGCCTCCAGAGGCAAGTTAGTGTTCCACAATGCAATGGTCAACGACAAACCATGCCAATGTTTGCTGGACAGCGGCAGTACCATTATTGGTCTTAGAAAGGATCTAGTGAGTCCAGGTGATTATACAGGCGACTCTGTCAAATGCCGAACCTTTTCGGGTAACATTGAAGTTTACCCTTTGGCCAAAGCCCGTATTGACACTCCTTTCCTTTCGGGTACCTTTACTTGTGCATTACTTGACAACCCTTGTACTGAGTTAATTTTGGGTTCTTTACCCCAACTGAAACATTGTACTAGTGATGAAATAGTTGCATGGGAGAAATTAAATGCAGCTAATGCAACTACTAGAGCAGACACTGTAAAACATCAAGACACACGACAAGATGGGAGACTACTGTTGCATTCTCCAACTGGCACAGATGATACCAACAGACAGAAATTTATAGAACAGCAGAAAGCTAATCCTAGTGTGTCTCCATATTTAAAATTAATGAAAGAAAGATCTAAAGTGACCAAAAATGCCTCATGGTTCCTTAAACCTAATAATGGCTTTCTTACGAGATATTTTACATCTGAGAACCATGAGAATCAGCAAACGGTGAAACCTGTACAACACCGCTTAACTGTGCAAAAACCTGCACATGAGTCACCGCCTGCGGGTCACCTGGCAAAAGACAAAACCAGGCCTAGATTCCAGACTCATGTTCATTGGCCAGAGTTTTGGAATGAGATTAAATTATTTTGTCGTAATGTATTTTCTTGTAATGTCTGTAAACAATTAATACATAAGTTTAAGGGTAGACATCCTACAGCCGAAGTACTACCTTCTACTCTGACTTCTAGACCTGTAAGAGGGAGGGTCAAATGTACCAATACACAAACAAGGGTGCTTGAACAATCGATGGTAAACCAGATCAAAACATGCGTCGGTTACTTCCAGACAAGCAAAATGGCAAGGACCATTTAATGTGTTACGTGACATTTCCAATGTTGACTATGGAATATCGATAAACAGACACTTAAAGATATTCCATGTCAACTTGTTAAAACTTTATTTTTCACAACAAGACACATAAGTAGAGACAGACGAACATAGTGCATCCACACCTAGTAATCAGACGACAGACATACACAACGCAACTACACTAGTTAGCGAGACTGGCAAATCCGACAAGATGCATACATTTAGTGAGCTTACAGGATACGCATGATATATGTTTCCATACGGATGACTGGACAACACACTGACTGAAACGAAGACATGTCTGTGACAGAGTGCGACTCTTCGGTCTCACTGTCAAACCGAGCAAAGTCAAATTTAGGCCTAAAAGAACTTCATTTTTGGGTCATGTCATTTCTCAAGGTCTACTAAAGACTGACCAGAAAATTAGTACCAAAATTATGAATCTGACCATGTCTAACAGAAAGAAACAGGTCAGAAGCCTTTTGGGATTAGTAAATTACTCAGAAATTATAATTCTATATTCCAATGTTTTAAAAGCATTTGTAAAATGAAATGTCAAAGATGCATTATTAATTTCTGCATTGTCAAAAATGAAAATCCTTTTTTGTAATATTCCAATCCTCCGCTTGCCTAATCCTAGGCTCTTTATTATTCTAGGACAGATGCCAGCAGTACTAGGCCAATTTTTTGAGGGCATCTTCCACCCGAGTTACTACGTGAGCCGTAAGATCACACCTGCTGAGTCCAGAGATTCCATATCACAGTTGCAACCCTAAGCGTCATCTATGCGGTGAGAAAGCTCCATCAAGTTCTGACGAATGTTCACTGCAGTGTCCAGACCGACAACTCCCCGATCACGGTCATACAGAGTGGTGTGCATCAAAATGACCGGATATACAGGTGGTCACTAATTTTACCATCTGGGGTAGAAATACCTGAAATCCCACATATAAATGTAGAGTGATAGTTAGTACATGAATATATTATATTATTCTATGTAAAATAGGTTACATATACATCGACATTATGTGCTTAATCATGTACCAAGAACAGTGAACTATCATGTGTCCGTAGACATCAAGTGAAGAACTGTGCTGCAAAACGTAGATATCACCGTGTGAAATAGGACAGCTCATTACCAACTAAGCTCCATTCCGGTGTATCATTTGTGTGAAGCGCAGAAAACAGTGTCAGAACAATGCTTAATTACAGACACGAAAAGACTGAGCTACGACACCAGCGAACTCTACACGTGCACTACCGATAGAACACTAGTATGACTGTGCTAATGTATTTCAGATACCCAGGCAAAGTGTGTAGATATATTATGCCTATAAAACCAATGTACAATCATGAAGGCAACAACTAACCTGAGGTAGCTGAATACCATGTATATAAACTTATTGTGATATGTAATATAATATTTTAAGATAGTGATAAATTAGATATAGGTTAGGAAATATAATAGTTCTCATTTATTTTAATAGTGTAGTTAGTACAGTAATTAACCCATTAGAATTAAATTAGAATATTAATTTAGACGCAAAAATAGTTAATTACAAGCTAAATTAGAAGTTTGATAGGAATAGTACCATTTAGGTTGTTATATTTCACTTAGCTTCATTTCGGTTCAGTTCATTCCATCTTAATGAAACCATACCACCTATCAAATATTACCATTTAGTAATATCATCATTTTACATCAGAATAGGATAAAAAGATTAGATAAGTGAACATACATCGTTACACCATTTAGATTATAGAACATTTAGAACATACATCATTTACACCATTTAGATTAAGAATATCACTCATATAATTCCTTTGTGCATTTAAAAACATTAGTTAGTAGAGTGTTAGAAAATTACATAATTTGTGTTCACATCATCCATGTAATTAAGGTACATAACTCACAGTCACATTAATTACATTTAAATAGTTAGATTACATCCCTTAAATTAGACAAACATAACTATTAATATAAACATATCATATAATTAACATGACAAAATTTAGTTAACACATTAAATACATATTTATAGAATTAATATGATTATGTTAGGATTTAGAGTTGTAGTTAGTATAATATAATGGATGATGAGACCAAGGGATACACCATCAACCCTTTCTCGTCCGTGTAAATATAGTGTAAATACATGACTCGTGCAGCGATTTTCGCACAGTCATTGGGCTCAACTATCTCAAACTGAGCCAAACCTGTACAGTGTCACTCCAAGGTTTTTAAATAATCGGAAGGATTAGTGTGGAAGGATAAAAGATGTGTGACAGAATTAAGGATGAAAGAAGTGTGACAGAAGTGTGAAAGTGAGAGCGAATGGAAAATAGACGGGAGAGAGTGAGATCAGTCAGCAAATTCTTCTGCTGCCTGGCGCGACTTTTAATGTTTTCTGTGTTAGTGTTGGTTTTCGTTATTGAGAATGTGTTAGTGTGAATGTGTGTCTGTAAGATAGTTTAGAACTTAGATTACAGTATTTTGGGGTTTCATAACAAGGGAATGTAGTCACGAATTAGTGTTATACACCTGTTTGTGGCCACATTTAACCAAATTATGACACTTAAAAAACTAACATACATACACATAGGAGGTAGAAACATAGGTTAGAAGTTAGATTAGTAGATTAATTACATCCAAACACACAAACAACCAGAAAAACAAACAGATAAATTACATACACTTTTTCTAGATCAAAGGGAGATAACTTCGGGTCAGGGGACATAATAGACAACGAAAAACTAACTTAACAGTGAAATAGGACTTTACACGCGGAAGCGAAGTAGGTAAAGCCTGTCGCACACACTCTTGTATAATGGTTGTTAAATATTATATGGGGGGGGGGGGGACATGAAGCAATTCATGTGTTGACCCTAAAAAAGTCAACTTTGTATGGGTAGTAAGTTAATTTACTATGTGAGGGCAGGTCTTATAAGACAACGGTCCGGTTCAGACATACCTCTAATAAATATAATATAGCATGTGAGAAGAGGGCTCACGCCAACCAGTCAAGTTTGTGGCGATTGCCAGTAGCCAAGTAAAGTTTTGCTACATTGTGACAATAGTCAGTAGAAGTCTATTAGAGTGCCCAAAGCCAGGTTATCTAGAGTCTTTGACAAAAAAAATTAGAGACAGTAAATTTTTTTTAGAAACCTCTTGCGTCACAACCAAATGAGTGAAAGTTGATGACGCAACACAAGAGGGGTGGGTGTGTGTCAAAGACTCGACCGCATCCCCTCCGCCAGGAAGAGCAGTCAATCTTGGAGAGGCCAGGAGGTGATACGGTGCCCGAGGTAAGGGCAGGGGAGATGAGGTAATGGGAGAAGGTTATCCATTCCCTCATGAGACACGCAGGCGTTGTTCAGAGAGTTAGCACTCTAATCACGATAGCATCACGCCTCGTGGTAGCCACGGAGAAGTTGAGTATCCACTCAACATACCACGTCTGTGATCAGCGTGCCATGTGAGGCAACACGCACCAAGGTCAAGGTCGATCCGCGTGGTGTGTGACCACGGGATGAAAGGACGTCAGACGGGAGGACAGGACTTGTAGTGTGCACCTCGTTAGTGTAGCGATAGGGGTTTTGGGTTTAACTAAATAGATAGAGAGTTAGCATAGGCATTAGCAACTAGTGATAGATAATTTCTGTGGCTTTATGTTGTGTGTTTACTAGCGACTGTTACCTGCTTGTAGCGAGCCAACGGCAATAAAATGTACCAGTTATTTTCCTCGCACACGACTTGCAAGTTTCTTGTTTGGTGTGGGAGAAGTATCCGATAGTGCCTGTCAGTTGAGTTGTTGACAAGTATCTTCTCGGTAAATAGCGTGTCTCGTGGTCATACAACATTGACCACTAGTAAACTTTCCCTGTCAACTCTTTGTAGATTAATTGCTGAAGTAACTCGTGCCAGGCCTACAAGGATTTTGTAAGATCAACTATGGCAGATTTATACTTCACCACAGCCCTTGTCTGATACAACTTATTTCGTTGATGCTGCAAGCCAACCTCATGGTAGACAGTTTGCTCATGCGATGCCTTTCCTCTTGGCTCTATCGTTGATACACAGCTCATAATACACACATCTAGCTGGAACGAGTACTTCTTCTTCTTCTTCTTCTTTTTCTTCCTCTTCTTCTTCTTCAGCGTTCTAGCCATTGAGATTCTTTGCTGCAGATACAATCCGTCTCCATTCGTCTCTCTGGTTGACCCTCTCTTGCCATTCGTTGATTCCAAGTGCTTGTAAATCTGTATATATATTATCTCTCCACCGTCTTCTTGATCTACCTCGGGGTCTACGGTCATTTATTTCCTGAGTGTAAGCGAGTTTTGTTTCCCTATTTTCTTCCATTCTTTCTATATGCCCCAGACATTGTAGTCTATTATCCTTCATGATACCAGTGATTATCGGGGACTTAAACAGATCATAAATGTCTTTGTTACTTCTTCTTTTTCATTCTCCACTTTGTGTATCCCTAATGGGTCCAAAGATGCGTTTTAAAACTTTGTTCTCAAAGGTTTATAGCAAGGCTTCGTCTCCTTTCGTTGTACTCCAGGTCTCAGAGCCATACAGCACAACTGTTCTGATCAGTGTTTTGTATATTGTGATCTTGGTGTTACGAGATACGCCATTGATTTTAGTAGATGTTGTAATGCATAGTATATCTTATTTCCAGAATTGATTCTAGTTTGTATTTCTTCCCTTATGATGTTGGAGCAGTTGAAGATTGTACCCAGGTATTTGTGTGTTTCCGTTCTTGTAATGGTCATATTATCTATTTGTATGTGGCCAGAGTGTTTAGCCATTTCTTCTCTTGAAATTACCATATATTCTGTCTTATCTTGGTTGATAACCAGTCCCATCTGTTGGGCATTTTCCTTTAAGTGAGTCAATATTTCCAAGTACAATTTGTGAATATGTAATGTCAATAACTGCTCTTCTCCGATTTAAAGACAGTCCTTTAGACTTCAAATGCAGTGAATTCCATTTTAATTTCATCCTAATAACATATGTTGACATCATTCTTTTCACATTTTCTAACTATTATTTTATAGAAATTATTTATATTCATTATCTATCTAATAGCCTAAAAATACAATAATTAATTAATAAAGCAATAACACAACAACATAATAACATAGCTATCAGTTCCTAACTAATAATTAATCTACTTTACATCCAAGAACTCCTTCTTTTTAATACATATGTAACCAATGTCAATTACTAATTATCATCAATAAATATTATTAATATTAATAATAGAATCAAAACGTATTAACAACCTACTGATACAATAATCAAATAACAATAAAACCCTTAGATCAGCAATGTTACAATAGCACAATGGTTCTCTCCGTGTAAACAATGATCAATAGATCGATCAATTGCCTCAATATCGAACAATAATCATTTCACAATTGAGCTACACTCTTACTTAGTAATCTCTTCTCCGTATATGATAAATACGATGCTTTTCATTTCTTTCATATTTATCTCATTGACCAATACTTTCTCCTTCAGGATAAGTCTTTTGATCAATCCACTTTTCTCAGATGGCATCATTGCCCAATGCTCACATTTTTATGCAGAGAAGTTAATTTATAGTGTTTAAAATTTGTTTATTGGTGCTAGTAAGATGCTGATTTGATCCATATACATACCTTAGTATTTATAACATCATCCTTCACTCTCTGACTGTCATATATCGGTATCATATAGACTGCCTTAGCGCACCAGCTACAAGAGAGTTCCCCCAAACCTCTTAGTCTAATCACCTTGGTTAGTCCACAGTGCACCTACATATTCGTCTAGAGATGTATCTCATATCTTGGTAAATTCTAGTGTACTGTTTTATCTGCTTAGGGAGTTACTTCTATCCCATCACAAAGCATTGCACCATCACATTATGTGTGTTTCTCTCTGTAACCTAGCTATTTATTGCTGCAATTACATTTAATAAGTAAAATTGCATTGTTATGATAACAATTGATTTCACAATGTATGTAATTATGATGACAACTGAACCAGAACCTTGCATGCCTTAACTACCTGCAAAGAAATTTATCCAATGGAAAATATGAACCAAATCCGTTGAAATCTTGCTCCACCATAGCCAAACTAATGTCGTGTATCATTTACCCAGACACACGACCACAGTCAGGAGCCGATGTAACATGACTCCACATGCTGTTATCAATTATAAGCTATTTTTATTTTTAGATCACACTTCAGCACAACGAAACCCTGTTATGTATCATTACCCATACACATAAAAGTAGTTAGTTGAACCTACAATCCATTATGTTCAATACCCCGCAGAACGCATCCCCCGGCACATAGCAGTTACCTACACAATATGTCGGAAAGCTGCTCTACACGATGTGAAGCATTCTGAGAAGCGTCCTCGTCGCCACATAATGATTACCCACAACACATGGCAGCAATGCCCTTCTCCGGCTGTAAACAAAACTCACCCCTGCGAAATTCACTTCACCAGGTGTTAAATCAATGTCTGTTAGTTTTCCAATGGACATAATTGCCAATTCTATTTTAAATAACAATGAAATACTTACTTACACACGAACAAGAATATTACCTTCAAGTATGCATGAAAGAAATGATGATAATAAATTAAATAAACTTCTACATGCAATCAACTAAATGTAAAGAAAACATTGACTGAACATAAAATATAAACGAATGTTTCCTAAAACTATACCTGAGTCGTTCTCCATTGCTATATGATATTAAGCAATATACCACAAACACAACAAACAGTTGTTAATCCAACTTTCAAGATTTTAGATGTTGGCATGCAAATTTAATGAACTACATGCATAAAGATTAGTAGAGTCTAAATTAAATGATATTATATCACTGTTTCTATACTTACATCCCTAGTTGTATCGCGTTGTTAATTTATTAACATGCACACCATTCATTATACTAACAACATAATTAAACTTAATTCTAATACTATATAATTTACTAACTATTAATGTAATAATATTCTCATATAATCTCATATTTAAATATCTAATTCACAAAAAATGATAATATTTAACAATACATTATTGCTATATATGTGGGTAGAGGGGTAGGGGTATCCCCAATCAAAGGAGATTTAAGGTGCCTCCTTCCCTCCGCTAGCCTACGGGACACTCTTGGGCAAAGTGGAGTACCCGTACAGCCCCTCCCCCCGATCAGGGTTACGTGAAGCCATGTGTGCATGTGGTGGATGAAGATGGAGAGCAGCTTACAGATAGTTGTAGGTTATGGTCTCAACCTTCACGACGGTAGACAGAAGATCTCTTTTTTGAGGAGACAATAGCTACTGTCACTGACCAGTATGGTCAATGCTAGGAAGGAAAGCAATGGTACACTACATTCTTTGCAGATGCCAAGAAAATCATGTTGTGCGGACTCATCGATAATCAGAGAAACGGCGTAAATGTGTGCTCCATAGGAGCAGCCTCGCCCGGTATGGATAGTGATTGCACCAGGTAACTCCAGACCGCCAACAGGCTACTAGGTGCAAAAGATTAATATCTTTGAAAGTAGAAACTTGGATTGTTAGAACAATGAATGCAGATGGAAAATTATAACACATCAAACAAGAAATGAAGAGAGAGAAGATTAACATATTAGGAATATCGGAAACGAGATGGAAAGGGACAGGGATAAGGACAGGAGAGGATTGTTAGATTATTTACTCTGGGGGAGATGAACAGCAAAGAGGTTTGGCCATTATATTAGATAAGCAAACATCACATTCTGTCAAAGGATATCGGGCTGTGTCAGAGTTCTATTAGTAAAATTAAACGGAAGACCTTTTAAAATAAATGTCATTCAAGTTATGCCCCAACAAGTGAATGCAGTGAAGAAAGTATAGAGGAATTTTATAATGACATGCAATCTTCTTTGAAGAACTGTAAAAAAATCAGAAATAAATATCATAATGGGTAATTTCAACGCAAAAATAGGAAAGCAAGGCGATGGATGCAGTGTAGGCAACAAAGGTTTGGGAGAGAGAAATGAAAGAGGTTACAGATATGTAGAATGGGCAAAAGGACAAGAAATGGTTGTAGGAAACACCTGGTTTAAACAGCATCGTAGAAGATTATGGACATGGAGGAGTCCAGACAGCAGGATTAAAAACAAGATAGATTACATCCTGATTAGCAGAAGGTTTCGAAATGCGTTAACAGTCGTAAAAAAGGTCCAAATGCAGACTGTTACAGTGATCACAGATTAATTACAGGCACATTGGGGGTAAAGTTAAAGAAAGTCAAGTATTCAGCAGGAAACCCTAAATATGACTTGTGCTAATTGAAAACAGACAAAGAAATACAAGATAATTTTAACGTAGAAGTAAAGAACAAATTTGATCTATTGTCTGATCTAGAGATCCTATTTCAAGATGTAGATGATCAATTGGAAATGCTGAAGAATTCAATCAGTTGTGCAGCAGAAAAAAACTATTCCAGAATTTAAAAAAAAAAATGGGCCGTAAGACATGGATGACTGAAGAAATGTTATAACTAATGGAAACAAGAAGACAGAACAAAAATAATCAAAATATTAAGAAATTCACAGAAAAGTCAGAACCTTATGTAAGGAGGCAAAAGAAACATGGCTTGAGAAAAATTGCATAGAAATTGAAAAACAACACAATAATAAAAATGCGAAACTAATGTACAAACGAATTAAGGAGCTCACTAATCAATGAACACGTACATCAGCAGGCTGCCTAAAGACAAAAGATGGAAGAGTTATAATAGAAACAGATCAGATCTTACATGTATGGTCAGATTACGTGAACAACCTTTATGACGATAACAGAGACGAACAGTATGATGCTCAAAATAATAATGAAGGACCAGCAATTTTGAAGACGGAGGTTCAGAATGCTCTTAACCATATAAAATCTGGAAAGACCTCCGGTTCAGGCAGCGTCACAACAGAAATGATTAATGCTTTAGAAGAATATGCAGTAGATAAAGTTACCAGTCTGCTTAATGCAATGTATGATACTGGAAATATACCTCGGGAATTATGTAATTCTGTATTTATTGCAATCCCAAAGAAACCAGGAGCCTTGGAATGTGATCAACATCGGACAATTAGTATAATGAGTCGCATCACGAAAATTTGCTAAGAATTAGCATGCAAAGAGTTAGAAGGATATTACAACCTGGCATAGGAGAAGAACAATGTGGGTTTGTAGAAGGAAAGGGTACAGTAAATGCTGTGTATATACTTAGAACCGTAATCGAACGGTCTATAGAAGAAAACACATATCTAAACCTTTGCTTTATTTACTACTTAAAGGCTTATCGATAAAGTGAGACATGTCGACATGATAATCATGCTTGAAGATCTTAAAATTGATGGAAACGACCTTAGACTTGTAAAAAACATATATTTCTAAACAACAAGCTGCCATAAGAGTTGATAATGAAGTAGGCCAATATCAGCCTATTAAGAGAGGTATGAGACAGGGATGTGTAATGTCTCCAAATCTGTTTTCCCTGTACAGTGAAAGTATTTTCAAAAAAAAATATTGAAGATATGGAAGGAATCAACATTGGGTTACGATGGTTCAATAACATTAGATATGCAGATGATACAGACTTGATTGCAGACTATGAACAAGACCTGCAACATTTAGAAGATGCGGTTGTTACACTTAGTGAACAACTAGGGTTAGAATTAAATTGTAAAAAACACAGATTATAGTCGTCACTAGGAACAACGAAATACCACAATTTAGTATACAAGTAAATGGGAATATTCTTCAACAGGTGAATATGTACAATTATCTCGGAACAGTAATAACATCTGATGGGAGATGCCTTGAAGAGATTAGAACAAGAATCGCCATGGCAAAAGTAGCCTTTAGCAAGATGAAAAACATACTGACCAATAAAAAAAGATATAAAGTGAAACGAAAAAAGGAGTGTTGAGGTGCTACATAGAACCTGTACTTTTATATGGATGTGAAACTTGGACATCTGATGGCTGTAGAAATGTGGTTTCTGAAGAAAATGCAAATAATACCACGGACAGCCAGAAAGACCAATGAACCCGTCCTTTAAGAAACAAATGAAGATCGTATACTGATTAGAGACATTAGACGGAGACAGTCAAAATTTTTCGGGCATATTATGAGAAGAAATGAAATGGAGAACTAGGTGACAACTCGCAAGATCGAAGGGAACAGTCCAAGGGGAAGACCTTAAAGCAAATACCCGGATGGCTTGGCCTCTTGGCATGGTCGAGACTGAAATACAGAGCTGATCAACGACTCTGGTGATCGAGTGAGATGGCAAAACATGACCGCCCACGCTTACCGGCATGGCACAGGATGGATGGGAATAGGCTACTCATCTACTAATTATTTCCCGATACTTACTACTTTCTTTATATAATGTGGTAACTAATTTATAACAATAATTTTTACCGCTAATCAATTATAAAATAATCTAACCTATTATACATAGTCAGTTTTGAATATCAAAGTCGCTTCCCAACACAGCTCTACCACTTAATTACTATAAAGTTACTAAGAATTGATTTGTTTACATTTATTCGATACTACACATTTAACGCTTTAAGACTATAACACCGGTGTTCTATCAAATGTTAACCTTTTACTAATTTACATAGTTCCGGTGTTTCTATCAAACCGTTTTGCTTTTGCACAGTTTGTACTAAATACCAATAGTTTCCTTATTTATATAACGTTCTAAAACAGTTTCATTGTCCTAAAACGATGAACTCGAATCCCGAATTAATTGTGTTGTTGTTTGTCCATCAAGAATGATGATGACCATTCATTTCATCCAGTGGGGTTGAAAGTATGGAGCCGTGGGATCTAAGATAGCTGATAAGGCCTATTTTGGCTCGAATTGTTCTTTGACAATGTGGGCAAAGAATGCTTGACGTTTCTGGAGGAGGATTTCCTGCAGTGGTTTTTCTGTCCTGCCTTTTCTTCACAGCTCTTGCAGTCCTGGTTGCCTCACATATGACTGCACCCTTGCGTAATGATGCACGCCACGAGTTTCGGTCTCTGGCTGCAGCCTCACAGGTGTCATGATGAATTCCAAAAGCATTCAGTGAGATTTTCAGAGTGTCTTTAAAGCGTTTCCTCTGGCCACCTTGAGAGCGTTTACCACAACGCAGTTCGCTGTAAACAATTCGTTTAGGGAGCATGTGATCTGGCATGCGTCTCACTAACTGTATATAATAGCCGAGTTTATTGAAATAATAATAATTTCACAACAGATATACGTGAGAACGGCACAATCTACAACTGTACACTGTTTCCTAAATGATACAAGCGGCAACAGAACTGTCTATCAAATTATGCTGTTTACTACACGATACATGTGCCAAATCAGAAAGTCTACCACACTTTAACATAGTCCTAACTTATACACATGATCTGTCTGGCATGCTATAACGTGTCTTGGGGTATACACGTGACGACATAACTGTCTATCACATTGTAATGTTCCATAACTAATACACACTACTAAAGAACAGTATGACATTATAGCCTATTTCTTTCACAAATTAAAATGTGTAAAGGACGTCACAACATAACTAATTAGAACATTATATTGTTTCTAACACTATACACGACACACACAATTGTCTATGTCATAATAATATTTCCTACATATGCACATGTCATTACATTTGTGTTTAAAATCACACTGTTTCTCACCACCTATATTAATGACGACGGAAAATTAGAGAACATAAAACAAGAAATTGAAAGGGACAAAATTTATATTTTAGGTATGTGCGAAACGAGATGGACAGGATCAGGCATCAAGATAGATGACGATTTCAAGATTATTTTTTTCTGGAGGTGAAGATCGTCATAGGGGAGTGGCAATTATTTTGGACCGGAAAACATCAACATCTGTTCAAGGATATTGGGCAGTGTCGGACAGAGTTCTACTAGTTAAATAAGTGGCAGACCTTTTAGCATAAATATTATTCAAGTATATGCACCAACAGGAGAATCCAGTGAAGATAGTGTAGAAGAATTGTATAATGACATAGAGGCTGCCTTAAAGAAATGTAAAAATTCAGAAATAAACATCATAATAGGGGACTTCAATGCAAAAGTAGGAAATCAAGGGGATAGATACACAGTAGGAAACTATGGTTTAGGAGAGAGAAATGAAAGATGATACAGACAAGTGGAGTGGGCAAAAGAACAGGAAATGATTGTAGGAAACACCTTGTTTAAGCAACACCCTAGAAGATTATTGACATGGAGGAGTCCTGATAGCAGGATTAGAAACCAGATTGACTACATTCTCATTAGCAGAAGATTTAGAAACGCGCTAACAGTAGCAAAAACAGTTCCCAGTGTTGATTGTTATAGTGACCACAGATTACTCACAGGAACATTGAGGATAAAGTTGAAGAAAGTCAAGTATATAACAGGAAATACTAAATATAATTTGTGTACATTGAGTAATGACAAGGAAATACAAAACAAATTCAACATAGAGGCACAGAACAGATTTGAAATATTGTGTGATCTAGAGATATTATTCCAGGATGTGGATGATCAATGGGAAACGTTGAAGAATTCAATCAATGTGGCTGCAGAAACAACTATTCCAAAATTAAAGAAGGTGGGTGGTAAGAAATGGATGACTGAAGAAATGTTACACCTCATGGAAACAAGAAGACTCAACAAACATAATTCTGTCAAATATGAAGAAATCGACAGACAAATCAGAATATTATGAAAGGAGGCAAAAGAATCATGGCTTGAGGAAAAGTGCTTAGAAATTGAAAACCAACACAACAGTCAAAATACCAAATTAGTGCACAAAAGAATTCAGGAACTTACTAATAAAAAGAACAAGTACATCAACAGGGTGTCTAACAACTAAAGATGGCAAAATCATAATAGAAAAAGACCAGATTCTACATGTATGGACAGATTATGTGAAACATCTTTATGATGATAATAGAGACGAACAGTATGATATTAGATTTAATAATGAAGGACCGCCAATTTTGGAGATGGAGGTTCGAAATGTTCTTAAGCATATGAAAGCTGGAAAGGCCCCCCCCCCCCCCCCCCGTACAGATAACATCACAACAGAAATGATTAAAGCTTTAGACGAATTTGGACTAGAGCAAGTCACCAGACTGATGAACACATTATATGATACTGGAGATATACCTTCTGAATTATGTAACTCTGTATTTATTGCAATCCCAAAGACATCAGGAATCGTGGAATGTGATCAACATAGAACAATTAGTATAATGAGTCACATCACAAAGATTTTGCTAAGAATTATCATGCAAAGAGTGAGGAAGAAGTAACAACCTGAAATAGGGGAAGCACAATGTGGGTTTGTAGAAGGAAAGGGTACAGTAAATGCTGTGTATATGCTGCGAATAGTTATTGAACGTGCTATAGAAGTAAACAAGGATATACATCTTTGCTTTATTGACTTTAAAAAGGCTTTTGATAGAGTTAGACATGTCAACATGGTGGATATTCTTGCAGATCTACAAATTGATGGGCAAGACATTAGACTTATAGAAAACATGTATTGGAAACAACAAGCTGCAATAAGGATTGATAATGAAGTGGGACAGTATCAGCCAATAAAAAGAGGTGTTAGGCAGGGATGTGTGATGTCTCCAGATCTTTTTTCCCTATACAGTGAAAAAATTTTCAGAAATGTAGAGGATATAAATGGAATCAGCATTGGAGGACGAAACATCAATAACATTAGATATGCAGATGATACAGTATTAATTGCAGACAATGCTCAGGACCTGCAACAATTAGTAGATGCAATTGTTGTACACAGTGAGAAACTGGAGTTAGAATTAAATTGTAAAAAGACTCAGGTTATGGTCGTCACTAGGAAGGAAGAAGTGCCACAATGTAATATACAAGTAAATGGAAATATTCTTCAACAAGTGAATCGGTACAATTATCTTGGAACAGTCATAACATCTGATGGGAGATGCCTTGAAGAGATTAGAACAAGAATCGCCATGGCGAAAGTAGCCTTTAGCAAGATGAAAAACATTCTGACCAATAAAAAGATGTCAATTGAAACGAGAAAAAGAGTGTTGAGGGGATACATAGAGCCTGTTCTTTTGTATGGATGTGAAACTTGGACAATGGGCAATCAAGCTGAAAAACATCTGATGGCTGCAGAAATGTAGTTTCTGAGGAAAATGCAAAGAATACCATGGACAGAGAGAACAACCAATGACCAAGTACTACAGGAGACAAATGAACATCGTAAACTGATTAGAGAAATTAGACGTAGACAGTCAAATTATTTTGGACATGTTATGAGAAGACATGTTTTGGAGAACTTGGTGACAACTGTCAAGATCGAAGGAAACATACCAAGAGGAAGACCGAGAGGAAAATACCTGGATGGTTTGGCCACATGGCATTGACGAGACAGGAACACTGAGCTGATCCACGACACTGGTGATCGAGTGAAATGGCGAGTCATCACCGCCCACGCTTTCCGGCATGGCACATGATTGATTGATATTAATGAAAACAATGAGACATGTTTAGTATAATATAAAGTTTCCTACATGACACACGCCCATAACAATGATATGTCCTCCATGACGCCTTTGACAACATACCTCTATATACAATAATATTGTATCACACATTTTCCCCACAAGACACAGATGCAAATAGAGCTGACTAAGAAATCGTTATAACATATCACATTTTCCAATAGATATTCGTAGAGATACGCGAGCCTGATCCGCTTGAACCGATTGTGGAACCAAGAGGAGCAGGGGACAAGGAAAGTGGCATATCATTTGTGGTTGTTCCACTTAGTAGACAAGAGAATTACGTCGATTTCTGCCAAATAGAACATGTATGTATGTATGCATGTATGCATGTATGTATGCATGCATGTATGTATGTATGTATGTATGTATGTATGTATGTATGTATGTATGTATGTATGTATGTATGTATGTATGTATGTATGTATGTATGTATGTATGTATGTATGTATGTATGTATGTATGTATGTATGTATGTATGTATGTATGTATGTATGTATGTATGTATGAATGTATGTATGTATGTATGTATGTATGTATGTATGTATGTATGTATGTACGTATGCATGTATGTGTGCATGTATGTATGTATGTATGTGGATCATAAGAGACAGGACTGGTTTGCGGCAAACAGCCAGATACTGCAGCCCTTGATTGATAAAAAGATAGCTCTCTTAAGAAACAAGGAAAGACCAACGCGTAACACTCTGAGTGAGCTGAAGCAAGCAAGGAAGGATGTACAAAAGGCTGCCAGGCAGTGTGCGAATGACTATTGGATCAAGTTATGTGAGTCCATTCAAATCGCAAGTGATAAGGGAAACATCAGAAGCATGTATGAAGGGATAAAGAAAGCCTGTGGTCCAATGATCAAAAGAAGTGCACCGCTGAAAACCTTGACTGGAGAAACAGCAGATGGATAGATGGGTCGAGCACTATTTAGAGCTTTACTCAAGTGACACCAAGCTAGCGGATGATGCCCTAAACGCCATAGAGGCCCTGCCAACTCTTGACCACCTGGACACACTTCCCACTATAACAGAAGTTAAGTGTGCTATAAATGAGCTTGCATCTGGCAAGGCTCCAGGTAAGGATGGGACTCCAATAGAGGTGATCAGGAGCGGGCAAGACACACTCGCTCTACAGATCCACCAGCTAATAGAGCTATGCTGGCGAGAAGGACAAGTCCCACAGGATTTCAAAGATTCAAACATCATAACGCTGTACAAGAACAAGGGAGATCGGAGCGACTGTAACAACTATAGAGGTATCTCACTTCTGTGTATTGTTGGGAAAGTATTTGCTAGAACTGTCCTGCACAGACTTCAAGTCCTGGGAGATCAAGTCTACCCCGAATCACAGTGTGGCTTCCGTCAGAACCGGTCTACCATTGATATGATATTCTCATTGCGACAGATGCAAGAAAAATGCCGGGAACAAAATCAGCCACTGTTTATTGCCTTCATCGACCTCACAAAGGCATTCGATTTGGTCAGTCGTGAGGGTCTGATCAAAGCACTAAAGAAGATTGGCTGCCCACCAACTCTCCTGTCCATTGTGGAATCGTTCCACACAGGCATGAAGGGTATAATCAAGTTTGATGGCTCAACTTCAGAAGAGTTTGAAATCAAGAGTGGAGTTAAGCAAGGCTGTGTGCTAGCCCCCACCCTCTTTGGGATATACGTTTCACTTCTACTGAAATATGCATTTCGTGATCAGGATGATGGTATATACATTCACTCACGCTCAGATGGTGGCCTCTATAATGCTCAGAGATTGAAGGCCAAGACCAAAATTAGCAGGGTACTAATCAGAGAGTTGCTTTTTGCGGATGATGCTGCGATTATCACCCACTCTGAGGAAGAATTACAACATCTACTATCTGCATTCTCCAATGCTTGTTCTGAATTTTGTTTAACAATTAACAAACAGAAGACACAGATTATGTCACAAGGTGCACATGGTGTACCATCAATCTTTATTGACGACGCCGATCTGGAGATAGTAGACCATTTTACATATCTAGGATCAGAGGTAAATAGCAAATTATCCCTCGATCAGGAAATCAACATCAGGATTGGCAAGGCAGCAACAACAATGAACATGTTAGCAAAAAGATTCTGGGAGAACAGGAAGCTTACTGCCAAAACAAAAGTCCTCGTCTACCAAGCCTGTGTCCTTAGTACTCTTCTTTATGGCAGTGAAACCTGGACAACTTACTCACGCCAAGAGAAACGTTTAAACAGCTTTCATATGCGGTGTCTGCGAAGAATACTTGGTATTAAGTGGCAAGACAAAATCACAAATACTGAAGTATTGGAAAGATCAGGTTGTGTGACGGTGTATTCCATGCTCAGTCTTCGTAGACTTAGATGGATAGGACACGTTAGGAGGATGGATGATGGTAGAATACCAAAGGACATCTTTTTTGGTGAATTACAGACGGGCAGGAGATCTCAGGGTCGGCCTCTACTACGATACAAAGATGTGTGTAAGCGGGACATGATTGATACAGGCATTGATAATGCACATTGGGAGCACGTCGCCGCTGAACGTGTTGCATGGAGGGCAACTATCAGAAACGGTATAAAGACAAAGGAGAAAATGATTGCAGATAAAGCACACACAGAGCGTGAGAGACGTAAGATGGTGCAAAATGGTGGAAATGACCATGTATTCACATGCACCTACTGTGGGCAAACATTTGCAGCAAGAATTGGCCTTACCAGCCACACTCGCCACCGCCATGGATCGTAGTTATTAAGCCTTTTTAAAGCACAATGTACCAAACTATCGTCTGTCAAGACGGAAAGGTGCCAATGAAATGTATGTATGTATGCATGCATGCATGTATGTATGTATGTATGTATGTATGTATGTATGTATGTATGTATGTATGTATGATGTATGTATGTATGTATGTATGTATGTATGTATGTATGTATGTATGTATGTATGCATATATATGTGTGTGTATGTATGTATGTATTTATGTATATATGTATGTATGTCGGTCGGTCGGTTAGGCATTGAATCGCTGCGGCGTATGGAGTATATATATCCCTGTGGCTGCGGCTAGCATTCGCATTTTCTTCATTTAGGAATGGTAGTATATGGTTCTGTAGCCCTGCTACTGAGTGAGTGCGTCGCTCGAGTCTGTGAGTAGTGGAATTCATGTGGATTGCTATTACACATGTTTGCTTTTGTTTGTGTAGTGAACTGCATATTTAGAACAATGGCTGTCGTTCTGTTGCTGAATTGTCTGTTTTGTCCTTTCGGTTCACGAGTGCATTTTTCGGGAGCCTCCTGGGAGTCGGTGCTGAAGCTGCGGAGTTCGTACTTTGTGCGACACTTTCGGCCGGTCGCCCTACGGTAAGAGACCGAGCCATATGAGAAAACCCGGTTCAATGAAGTATTTCTGGTGACTGCCGATTCCATCGACGATGAACTGTAATATTCGTGGATGACTTTTGTGTTCGCATTCTGGTGGTGGCACTATGCTCAGTGTACCTATGCGAGCTGTTGTATTGCCGAGACTCATGTCTGTTCCACTGTTCACATTGGTTAGTGAAGTGCGTTTTGTGTGCTATTCACTATCACAGGAACGGAGCATAATGGGGACGACCCGTTGCCGTGAATTTTAAACCTCGACAAACTACCTAAGTAAACGTGTATGATGTTGATATCGATAATGCGATCACTAATCTTTACTAGTAATATTCTGTCTGACACAGTCCTTAAAAAAAGTCGCTTAAAAGTCGACAGAGTCGACTTCATTGCACTGGGTATTATCCCATATGGCTCGGTCTCTTTCCGCGGGGCGGAAAGCGTCGCACCAAGCACGAACTCCGTAGCTTTAGCGACGACCCACAGGAGTCTCCGAAATATTTCACTCGTGAACCGCAGGACGCGGCCCGGAATCGAACCCACAACCTTCGGAGCCCGAGTCAAACGGCTTTACCACTTCGCCACAGAGACTCCCTGACACAGTCCTATATCCATTGATCGATTTTAATCTCTCTATATATTTTATAATTGCTACCCCTCGCTGTTTTTTTTCTTTCCACCAGAATGGATTATTCTACATTCATCGTATGTTGTAATGTCCATTCATTTCCATCTGGTCTCACTATAAATAACAGTGTCATAAGTAAATATTCAGTGATCTCATTTATTTCTTAACGTTATCACATTTTCCATCCCCTGTCTAGTTCTAACTGTCAAAGTTCCTACTTTCAATGTTGGTAATATACTGCTCTAAGTCGCTTGCTGACGGTCTGAAGTCTCCTGGTGATTATGACTACCCTTACCGGGAGAGGCTGCTCCTACGGAGCACCCATTTAACCCGTTTCTCTGATTTTCTATGAACTTGCAAAACATGTTTTTCTTGGCATCTGTAAAGAAGGTAGATTGTCGTTGCATTCCTTCTTAGCAGTGACCATATTGGTCGATGACGGTAGCCATTGGCTCCCAAAAAAAGAGATCTTCTGCCTACCATCGTAAAATCAGAGACCGTAACCTATGACTATCTGCCGTCTGATCTTCAATTTCACCCACCACCTGCACACATGGCTCCACGTAACCTTGATTGGGTGAATAAACGGGTACTCCACCTTGCCTAAGGACGTCATTTAGGCTAGCGGAGGGAAGAAGGCAAGTGAACAACTAGGGTTAGAATTAAATTGTAAGAAGACAAAGAGTATAATCGTCTCAAAGAAGAGATAAATACCACAATGTAAATATAGGAATACATGGGAATATCCATCACTAGTGACAACTATCGACTACAACTATCTCAGAACAATCATAACATCTGATGTATAGTGCCTTAAAGAAATTAGAACAAGAATCTTCATAGCAAAGATTGCCTTTTGAAAAATGGAAAGCATACTGACTAATAAATAGTTGTCAAATGCAACGGGAAAAAATAGTGCGTTGAGGTGGTACATAAAATCTGCACTTTTGTATGGCTGTGACTAGACAGGCTGAAAAAACATCAAATGGCATTGGGAATGTGATTTCTTCGGAAATGTAAAGGATAACATGGACAAAAAGAGACACCAATCAGTAAATCCCACAAGAGGCAATTGAAAATAGCAAATTGATTAGAGTAATTCAGACTGTAAAATGTAGACCGTCAATTATTTTTGTGGGCACCTCGTGGGAAGAAATAAACTAGAGAACTGGGTGACAATTAGCACGGTTGAGGTGAAAAGAACAAAGGGACGACAGAGAGGTAAATATATGGATGGCTTGACAACATGACATGGTCGAGATAGTTACATAGACCTGATCTACGACTCGTTTGATCTTGTAGGATAACGAGACATTACCTCCCTCGCTTACCGGCAGGACACATGATGGGTATGACTTCGAGTGCACTGGACTGATTGTTGCGTGGGTATTAGCTTTCCCTATTACCAATTTTATTCCCCATTAGACGAATTAACTCCGACTTCAGAGGTACTTGTAATTTACGTCCCCAAGTCAAGGACGAGAAGTCAACATTTTAGTTAGTTGTAGCATCTGCCATGGCATAATCTTACATTATTTTAAAGTATGTGAGCTTTGATCCATTCGGCCATGCTGACCGAGAGGCGCTGTATACGATGTCTCCTACATGCCAGCAGGAGTTATAGGCCCACGTCATAACTCTAAATAACACTGTCCTGTCTATGAACAGTGTCTGTCTTTATAGTATTATTTACAGAGCGCACAGGGAAGAGAAAGACACGCTGCCCTTGCTGTTTGCACACATTGATCTATATAAATAATGAATCTGCGACATATTCCTAGAGAACGCATTATTGTTGTGATCTTGACATAAAATGGCCTTCCTCACACACCATGTCAAATTGCTTGAACATTTTATTCCCCAGCAACTGGAAGTCAACAATGTATGCTATGAGTCAACATATGACATTGTGAAGCTCAAATCCAACAGCCAATCATTTAGTATTACTAATCCCGGCCATGCTGCGGGATCACCGCCGCCTTTGGGATAATTGTTCGGTGGTCACTGGAATCTGGAAACGAACCAGTGATTTTAACATTTTACTTCAGGTAACGTTACATGTCTATGTGATGTGGTGGTGTATGCGTATGTGTGTATGTGTGTATGTGTGGGTGTGTGTGTGTGTATATATATATATATATATATATATATATATATATATATATATATATATATATATATATATGTGTGTGTGTGTGTATGTGTGGGTGTATATATATATATATATATATATATATATATATATATATATATATATATATATATATATATATATATATATATATATATATATGTGTGTGTGTGTGTCTGTGTGTGTGTATGTATGTATGTATGTGTGTGTGTGGTCTTCGTCAGATATGACTGAGCTACCGTATGATAGTAGACGGTAGTACATGCTTTCTGTTAAGGCCAAATGTTGGGCTGCCATTATGAAACCCAACAGCCTATATTGTGCCAACAGCTTCTTGCGGAGGATCGCAATTGGAAGCGCACAAGCCTTACCCTGGTGCGAGGTAATGCAATCTAAAGACTAAATGTCATGGCAGCGCAGACCAGGCTCTAAGACTCATCACATCCTGATGATTTACCATGCTTCAGGTTCCTTATTGCCCATGCATCTCATCTCATCTCATCATGTTCCTCTTGTACCTTGCGGTGTCGAGGTGAAGTATAAACTTCGTGAGAGTGCCCGGTTATGGGCTTCGTATATCGACATTCCCATGGATTCTGTTATTCCCTCCGTCCAACGTTTACGTGGTCGGCCTCTTCCTCTGTTTCCATCTGGTCTGTACATCATTGCTTGTTGTGGCATGCTGTTGACTGGTAGCCTACTTGCATGGCCAAACCATTTGACTTGCTGCTTTCTAATAAAATCTAGAGCAGCTTTAACCCCCACTTTAGTCCTGATTTCTTCATTTCTGATCTTATCTCTTCTTGATACGTTGAGTATTCTTCTCAGGAACCTCATTTCTGTTGTTGTGATTTTTCTTTTCTCTTTTTCTGTCATTGTCCAGGTTTGGCATTGGTAGCATAGAGTTGGTAGGAAGATTGTGTTGTAAAGTGCTTTCTTAGTAGTTATTGATACATGTTTGTTCTTTAGTATTGGTGCCATTTGTCCAATGAGTTGATTTGCCTTATTGCACCTATTTTCGATCTCGTCTTCTGATCTGCCATTTGATGATATTATACTTCCTAGGTACTTGAAGCTCTTTACTTGTTTCAAGGGATGTTCGTTTAGGTGAATTGTTGCTGTTTGTTCTTCTTTAGTTATAGTCATTACCTCTGTTTTGCTTGTGCTAATTTTCATGTTATGTTCCCTACACATTTCGTTTAGACTATTCATGTGGTCTTGTAATTCAGCTTCTGATTTTGCTATTAGTGCTTGGTCGTCCGCAAACAGGAGTTCTCTAATGGTTAGATTTGCAGATGGTTCTTCTTCTGTGTTCTCGTCATGCGGTATTCTTGCTGTCTCTGCTTGGCTGGTTTCTTTACATATGTTGTCTATATATGTTATGAACAAGAGAGGGGACAGGACACAACCTTGTCGTACTCCAGATCTTATGGTGAAGGGTTCTGAGTGTTCCTCCAGTTGCTCTCACTATGCATTCACTGTTGTTGTATAAACTTCTACATAGGTTTGTTAGATGTGTACTCACTCCATATTGTTTAAGGATTTCCCACAGCTTGTTTCTATCTACCCTATCAAATGCCTTTTCTTGGTCGACAAAGGCTAAGTAGAGTGTTTCATTGAATTCAATTGATTTTTCTATAAGTTGTCTAAGAGCAAAAATGGCGTCTGTGCATCCTTTGTTTTTCCTAAATCCAAGCTGCGTTTCGCTTAGCTGGGGTTCTAAAGTAGTTCGTAATCTTTTTTCAAGAATTTTGCAAAATATTTTCCCAGTATGACTCAACAGTGAAATGCCTCTGTATTGTGTGCAATCTCTTTTGCTGCCTTTGTTTTTCCAAATTGGGATAATTATGGCGTTTCCCCAGTCTCGTGGTGTCTGTTGTTCTACCCAAACATGGTTGAATAGTCTATGTAGCCAAGCTGTTCCTACTTCCCTTGCTGCTTTAATTAGTTCATTTGGTATTTCATCCTGTCCTGGTGATTTGTTTAATGGGGCTAATCTGATGGCTTCTATAATTTCTTCTTTTAGTATGTCTGGTTCTAGTTCCTCGGTGACATCTGTGTAGGTCTCTTGAATTCCTGTGACATCTGATGGGATGTTGAGAAGTTGTTCGAAATACTGCTTCCATCTTATTAGGATCTGTTTTTGTTCACTTATTGGTTCTCCATTTTCGCTGTTAATTATTTTAGTTGGGTCAAAGGGTTCTCCTCTGGTTCGCATTGCACTTATCTTTTTGTAGAAGTTTCTGGTTGCCTCCTTGTAGTTTTTATTTAGGGTTTCTCCATACTCTTCCCAGTCTTTTTGTTTTTCCCTCTTTACTATTCTACTCACATGTCTTCTCGCTATTCTGTATTCTCTGTAATCACATTCCTGTTTGCTCTTCAACCACTTTTTATATTTTTCCTTTTTTTCTTTTACCGCTTTCTTTACTTCTGCGTTCCACCAACTTGTTATTTTCTTTATCCGTGTTTTGCGTTTTTTCGTGGTTCCGCATGTTATTTTTGCAGTATTTAAAATGCTTGATTTGAACATCTCCCATTCTTCTTCCACTGTTTTTCTTTCCGTAGGTAATTTTACAAAGAGTTCAGTTAGTTCTTTCTCATAATTTTCCCTTACTGCCTCGTCTTTAAGGTTTTTTAAGTTTACTGATTCGCATGGCATGTATTTTCCTGCTCTTTGTTTTCTTCTTCTAATGGTTCTTATTGTGGCAACGACTGCTTTATGATCTGTGTTTATACTGAAATTGGGCACTGCTCTTGCATCTAATATATTTCTCTTTCTGTTATTTCTTGTTAATATAAAATCAATTTGGCTTTTAGTATCTAGATTGTTCCATTTATACCAGGTGTATACTTGCGAATCTTTATGTTTATAGAATGTGTTTGTTATATAGAGGTCGTGTTGGCTGCAAAGCTCTATCAGTCTACTTCCGTTATCATTCCTTTCATTTTGCTGATCTCCAAATGCTCCCAGGTGTTTTTCTATGCCCACTCTGTTATGTCCTAGTCTTGCATTGAAGTCTCCCATAACTATGATGTTGTCCTGCTTATCTATTTTATTTAGCACGTCATGTATGTCTTCGTAGAAGTCCTCGCAATTCTTGCTCATTATTGTTTGCATTACATGGTGCGTATATCTGTACATATGTTGTGATTGTTTGTTCTTTTATTCTCACTGTTATGATTCTTTCTGATATATATTTTATTTCTAGTATTCCTCTTGCTAGCCGTGGTTCGATGACTATTCCCACACCGTGTCTTGCCCTTTCTTGCTGTTCTACTCCAGAGTAAACAAACGTGTAACTGCGGTGGAGCTCCTTGCATCCTTTCCCTTTTGTTCTGGTGTCCGCTATTCCCATCAGACCAATATTCCTCTTCTCCATTGTTTCTATAAGCTCTTCTTCTTTACTATTGAAACCACAGACGTTCATTGTGCCTATTTTTTGAATCGCTGATCTATCTCGTAGTCCATTAACATTGCCGGGTCGATAGCCGTTTGGGTCAGTCCGTTTATACTTCTTAGTTTTTCTACGAGCAGTTACATCTAATGGCTGTTCAGGTTCTATCATTCAGATCAGGGTTCATCGTTCAGATTATGCTGTTGTAACAGTACAGCGAGGTAACGGTGAACTGGCAATAACTCCAAGACGGTTCTTTCTTCATATTACTTTATTCAGAATCAACGGAGATAGTTATAACAAACCATCAATCAAGCCAGATGTTGCCCAGCTAAATCATACGTCCATATCGGAGGATGGGTCATTCACAACTGACCTTGTTTCTAAGATCCTCGTCATAGGACGACCCACCCTAACTACCCCATATTATGGTGCTTGACCGTGCCCTACTTCCCTATTGACTATGCACACCTCGTTGCCCCTTCTTCCTATTCCTAACTGACATAAGCCTGGGTCATTGACATTGAGTTGAGTGACCGGGCATGAGGAAGAATGGAGATGAGAGTGGGAGACAGTAAAGTGGCTGACCTGGCTATGAGAAAACAGCCAGTCCTGAGAAATAAAATAATGGGAAGGGTGAGTGTGGACCCCAGGGGGATGGGGGAAGGACAGTTTAGTTTTGTGTGAAGTCAAGGGACTTCAGGACAGTTAATGTGTAGATGCCGAACTGGTCGGTATTCTATGGAGAAGTGGAGTTAGAGATCTCCGTGTTGTGTTGTTCTCCTAGTTGTGAAGACAGGCCTGAACCAGAGTGGGTTCTATAGGGAGTGAGGGCCAAAACCCAGAGTGGGTTGCATAGTTGAGCAGTGGCTCCAACCCAATGTGTGGGTTGTATTGTGGGAGATCCAGCCGTGGATAGTAGCTGGATTACCTGTCTTGTGGATTTGATAAGAAGCAGGCCGTGAGAAGGCATTGATGTGTGCTGGATAAATTGTGAGGAGGATATTTATATTCTATGGATTACTTTGTTTCTGGATGTATAAACATGTTCCGTTTGTCCGTGTTATTTCTGTAATAAAGGATTATGTGCGCCAACGGAATCTTGTTTAATGACTGGTGAATATGCACTGCGGGGGTAAGTTATATTGCAAGACAGTTAGATATCTCCATTGACACACCATGAGTATCGTTACCTAGACAACGACCATCACACGACAATATCATGAACATCGTAAGAACTTCGTGATATTATCATCAAGAACGACGTGTGACACTAACTCTGTTACACTGTCATAGGTTCATGTATATCATTCATATTCTCACAGTCATTCATATCAAAAATTCCGCTGCAGTATTGCTGCCAGCTTTCTGGAATTTGTCTAGATTATGTTGAGGTATAACCCAACTTGGCGCAGATAACATTTAATTGAGGTTGAACATGTCTTGTCAATAACTTCATTTCTTTGAACATTTCGTGATCTCTTCCATTCTTATAATATCGCTCTATTTTAACACAGCAATTATGTATGTATTGGTTTTTGTCCTTTCTTGTGTTCTTTAATATGTCTCGTGTTAAAGATTTATACTTCATTTGACTCGTGCTCCAAAGGCCGTGTGTTCGATTCCGGGCCGCGTCCTTCGGTTTACGAGCTAAATATTTCGGAGACTCCTCTGGGTCGTCGCTAAAAGCTAGGGAGTTAGTGCTTTGTGCGACGCTTTCCGTGCTGCGGAAAGAAACCGAGCCATATGGGATAAATCCGGTGCAATGAAGTCGACCCTGTCGACTTTTAATCGACTTTTTACAGCGATTTCATCCTATTGCTATCCGTTTCTCATTTATGTTTCAGTTCCATTCGTTGTTTTATTAATTCTAACGTGCATGGTAATTCATAGCCTATGTTGCTTTGTCCTGGTCGGAACTAAATCTTTGGCTGCTGTTATCAAGATATCTCTAGCTAGCTCATCAGGTGTTATTTCCTCTTGTGCAGACATCAAGACCACAAAACGATTACTCACTTCTATGTTTCATGCATATGGTATTTTTGTGAGATCATAATGAAGTGGCCTTCGGTCCTCTGGTAAGCTTATTGAGTTTTAATTTCAGATCGGCTTCTAATAATTGATGATCTGTATCTCATTCTGCACTTCGTATAGTTTTTGCAGATGTTTAGCTTGATCTCCCTCTTCTTTGTATTAAAATATAATCTATCTGAATTTTGGTAATATTTTATTGACATTTGATAGTGCAGTGTATTTAAACAAGACATAACTCATTCATATCGGGGGCTATACATTTGAGATGTGTTAAATAATGTTTGGACTATGCGACACACAGTCGTTTTGGTCAGCCTGTCTGTCAGTGCGTATATTACATATAATTGTCTTACTTTGAATAATTGACGAACGAGCTGTAGAATTAACCCACACATCAATCTAGCCACTACGATACAGATTGCCAGTTTTAACGGAAATATATTTGCTATTTTGTTCGGAAACTATTTTTTTGGGGGTCTCAGATTCAAGGAGGTTTAGAGTACTCATGAAATTAAATTAACAGATTATTTAAAGATCTTTTTTTAAAAATGGACCGATTACTGTATATAGTTTCTCCCTCCTCGGTTTACGTGTGCACATCTCGTGTTTCTGAAATTCGTTTCCTACACAGAGATACAGAGTGACTTTTTCAGACTATGTAGACATTAAATCGCTTTTTATGTAGATGCCTTTATTTGTTCTAGTATGTGTTATTAGATGTAGCATCAATTTTTACGTAAATTAAATTCGGGAGGGTCAGCCCATACTAAATTCATGAAGATTGCTTGCTCTGATGTGATATTTCAATGGCGTGAAATAGCCGCTTCCTTTGTCACACTCCAGCGATGATTATTTAATATTGTTATGGAATATTCACAGCGACTTGCATGCCATTGAATGCATGTTTGCATTCAACATAATTTGTAGTATTTATGTTTAAGTTTTCATCACTCTACACGGTCAGGATCATTGATAATTTTCCTCCTTTCCAACGGGATTTCTTTTGAAAAATTTTGCTGGCGGCATCGCGTTGACATGGCTGCGCTGGCAGCGGCGCTCGTGGTCTGACGTCATCACAGTATGATATGGAGATGTATATATCCGTGTGTGTGTGTATGCGTATATATATATATATATATATATATATATATATATATATATATATATATATATATATATATATATATATATATATATATATATATATATATATATATATACAAGGTGTCTGCAAGGTGTGGAATGCGCCTAGCCCTGCAGCCAGAATGGTTAGGATCGGCTAGTCTCTCCTAGGAGGAGTGAAGAGCGAAAATTAGTAGCCTGCCGATGACCCGCAGACTACATAAGTCAACCCCCACCTCCGCGTGGGGCAGACCGGGCAACCATGACCGCGAGGTCATGGGCTAACGGGGCTATGGCTCGTCATAATGGATGGACTCCCTGTGGTCAGATTTGTATCCTAAACCTGCGACTGGCCTAGCAAGCCTGCAGGGGGTCTTCATACTGCTCGTAGAAAAACTAAGAAGTATAAACGGACTGACAATGGCAGAAAAAGAGAAAAGACAAATCACAACAACAGAAATGAGGTTCCTGAGAAGAATACTCATCGTATCAAGAAGAGATAAGATCAGAAATGAAGAAATCAGGACTAAAGTGGGGTTAAAGCAGCACTAGATTTTATTAGAAAGCAGCAAGTCAAATGGTTTGGCCATGCAAGTAGGTTACCAGTCAACAGCATACCGCAACAAGCAATGATGTACAGAAAACAGTGGAAGAGGCCGACCACATAAACGTTGGACGGGGGGAATAGAAGAGTTCATGGGAATATCGATAAATGAAGCCCATATTCGGGCACTGTGACGAGACGACTTCGGTCAGCATCAAAATGACACAAGTTTAAAGGAATTAGAGCCCACAATAATGTTTCTATCATTCTCTAAAAGAATAAACGTCCCCCAGAAAAGGATAAAAACGCAAGAGACAAATACATAGTCACTTAGAGCCCACACTATCAATTTTACTACATTGGTAGATCAAAGCAACGTCTGGTCTCTACATCTAAGAGATTTTCACTTTGATGTTCTGATCAACCAGACATCGTGGAGCCAGTCAGTGGAGATTGACGTGTTAGTTTACAATCCTGTGGTTGGAATAGGGACTGACACCTAACACCTTACGGTTACCATGACCTAACGAGTAAACCAGCCACGGCAGAATGGGAGATAAGACGGTCAGCCAGACCCGTCTGAAATAACACATGAGGTAAAGTCCAGACTTTGCGGAGACATAAAACGTTTGTAGTTGCCTCAACAAGCGAGTTCAGGGGACAGACTTGTGATCCTAAACAGCAATATAAGGCAGGCATTACACCTCATCGCAACCCAGGAGATAAGGCTTGTGTTCACCGCAGATGAGGATGTATTTATGACGCAACGTCTATTGCATCGCTAGCGAAGCATGTTTCATTGTTTCAGACATGCGGGGAAACATCGGTCAAATTGGAGTGACAGATGAAACTACCCTTCACAGGAAAGGAGGAGGGGTGAGAAGAGTTAGGGACTTAATCCATCCCGTCATCGTACATGGAAAAATAGGTGGAGTTAATGAATATGGGACATATTAATTAGCCCACCTGGAAACTAGCTAGGAACGGAGAGAATAAAACTATGAGCAGGGACAACAATCCTCAGACGCAAACTCACGTATAGCAAAAGGATACCTACTGGAGAAATACTATCATTTCGTTCTGTTTGACTTCTGTATGAAGTTTTATTATGGAATTTCCAAAACTATAAAGCTCAGGTAATACCATTATTCTGATTAGTTTGTCTTCTAGTCTGAAGGCTTGTGTAGTTTCCTGTTTTTACATATTCCCCCAAATTTTACACTGGTGGATTTTCTTTGTACTTAATGTTCCAGTTCTAGCTTTACGATTTCACTGAGAACTATCTATTCTTTCATTCACTACTTGGTTGTCTGATTTGTTGTATGTGATAATTTGGATAAATCGATTATCCAAGCTACATGAGCGTGTGGCTTATGCATGTTCAGGAAATACATTTAGATTCATCCTGTATGATGTTAAACATTGGGGAGACTGACTACTTAGGAGAAATTCCTGAGAGCTACCAGTATCGTGATAGCATCCAAATTAACGTTGATTATTTGGACCAACAATCTGAATGCCTACCAAGATTAGGGTGAAACCACTTTGAGGAATTGGGGTGAAACCACTTTGAGGAATGGCACCAATTCACCTTGTGTGCATGATGTCTGCATGAGGACAGACATGACGTAGGACATTCAATATCCCAGACAGATTCAGGGAAGACATTTAATGTTCGACAGGGACTGTGTGACCAGTCTTTCCAACAAGACAGTATGAATGAATTAGAAAGGGAGAGATTAAGTGAGGTGAACTTATAAGGGAAACTTATAAGAGAAACACTCCATTATATGTATGGATGTGATTGTGTATGGTTTCAGCTATAGATGTTCTAATTGGTTTTATGAATATATACACATATATTTATTTAGAAATGATATATATTTATGTAACATGCCATCATATATCATCATACCATCATATATTATGACTTGAATGTATGTTTATAGTAATGTATAGACATATGTGTTTGAGATGTGTAGACGTAGATACTACCCATCTCATTTCGTTTCATTCCAGATCTCTTAGGAGCAATGGACAGTCAACTCATTTCAGGAAGTGACTGAGCCCAATGAAGGAACCAATTTGGACTCCTTCAGTCTGACAGTGAACTGCGTATCACAGGTGGAAGTATGACCTACGTGCTTCTTAGCTTTTCAGGATCTTAAGTTACGTATACCATATTATAATCATCATAATCATCATCATATGATCATCAAGACTAGAAATAATAAACACAGTTGTTGTATTTTAAAACTCAATTTGTCCGTATAATTCTAAATGTTTATGAATGTTTGTGTAGCGTAATCAAGTACACACATTATTATATCATTTAGTTGGGGTTCGAACACATTGTCCTGAAGGGGGAATTTATGTCAGGGAGGTACCTTGCGTGTGCAGTCATAAGTAATCAGATTACGTTGCATAACTTAACTCCTCCTTTCTCACTTCTGGTGAAACCAAGTACCGCCAAATCTATACAGATATATTCTTTCTTCAACGAGCCTCTTCTTGGCTGTTTTCTTGAGTATCAGGGACGGTGTCTTAATTCAGCATAAAAGACACTAGTTCCAGGTTTTCTCTCTGGGATCTGAGGTGGTAATTAGTCCCATCTGACAGAGGTAAGGGATCTCAAACTGCACCCAGAACTAAACCCCAGTAGGAGAAAACTAATTTGGTTGAGTGGTTGCCCATCTGGGACCTAACCCCAGCCAGTTGGTGACAGGCACTCTCTCGAAGTTTATACTTCACCTCGACACCGCAAGGTACAAGAGGAACATGATGAGATGAGATGAGATTATATATATATATATATATATATATATATATATATATATATATATATATATATATATATATATATATATATATATATATATATATATATATATAAACTGGCAGTAGTTATCTGTCCTTGATCACAATTTGTGTGAGTGTCATAACAGTTTTGTTTTTTCTAACTGTTTTATTCAATGATAAACTGACACAAACATATTAATATCTCGGCTTAGACATGACCTACATACTTGAATATGGTACCGTTGGATATTTTTTTTTCAAGGGGTTCAAACTATGCGTGTTATATAATTAAAAAGCAATTTAGAAAATTTTACTAAAGCGACTACTTCAATCTATGTCATTTTCAATACATAAATGTATGGCAATGCAGAGCAGGTAACGACTATGACGTTTTAACTGGGATAAATGAGGGTCCATAGATATTAGCAATTTCATGAATTGGTAAGTTATTTAGACATGCGATCTCTTCTAACTCTTCGTTGAGGCTGTTTCTGAGATTTTACGGAGCCAGAGGTGAGTCATTATTCTTACCTCAAGAGCACAGAGTTGTTGAAGACTTAGTTAGTCTTTTCTCTTGAGCCTATGTCGGCGCATAGAGCAGAAGACATGGCTCTCCATGTCTGGCGGTTCGCTGCTACCTGTTGTAGATCTTGGATGTTCACTTAGCCGTTGAATGAGCCTTCTCTGATGATGGTTCTACGAAGGGTCCCTCTTGGTCTTCCCCGTTTAATTTTCCCTACTGGTGACCATATGAGGGTTTGGTAGGGCAGTCTTGTCTTGTCCCTTCTGAGTGCATGGCCGATGTTGTTCCATCGGCGTTTTCTTATAAAAGTGGATACAATATCGTGCTTAGTCTCTTGTCTTATTTGCGCATTGGTTTTGAAATCTGTCATGTGGATGTTTAGAATTCTTCTAAGACATTTGCTCTCAAAATTGTCTAATTTTTTTTTTTTTTTTTAAAGCTACCGTTGATTTCCAACTCTCACATCCATATGTTAGCACTGGAATCACACAAGAAAACTGGAGATGAATTATTCAGTTCCTTACATTTCTTCTTCTTCTTCTTCTTTTTCTTCTTCTTCTTCTTCTTCTTCTTCTTCTTCTTCTTCTTCTTCTTCTTCTTCTTCTTCTTCTTCTTCTTCTTCTTTCTGCTTGCGAAAGTGTGTCCCTGTTTAAGTTTACATGAAATCGCAAGTCACTAATTTTTAATTACCTGGCCATTTAAACAGTAAACAAAATAGACAATACAGAAAACTAATTAGCACTGATCATGTTATGTTCTGTGTATGGGAATATGCATTGTTTTTTATTTCTCTTTCAGAACAGTTAATGTTCCATCGCTTCAAAAGTGTATTGATCAATATCTGTGTCTTCACGGAGCCAAACTGTGCGGCAGGTGGTTTCAAGGGCACATGCTTAATTACATACTTCCGGAAAATAGTCAGTTTACTCTTTTCTTCAAAATGCCGTTTACTTCAGAATATCTACCCATTGATGTGAGTACATTATATGACACACATGTGATAATGATCTCTTAGCTGAGCTGTTGGCGTGTCTGATCAGGCAGTGCATTTAACATACCCAGTCACATACATCTCGCCACCACTGTTGTTTTCCCTTTATCCTTATTTAGAATAGCGTGTGCTTATTATGTGTGTTTGTCAACCAATCTGTGGTAGTTAATAATAAATGAACACGAAGTAGAATTATTCTTCAGGGATCTCATTTTTATAATTATTTCATGGCTAGTCCCTTGACGCCGGTCTCTCTGGCTGTGGGGTTACAACACTTTCTCTCTGTAATCCCGTTTATCACGCAGAGTCTCGTAGCGGAGCGAGAGCTGAGGCGGTTCGACCCCCGCTCGTGACTTGCAGGATACTGCTCAGAAAGCAATGGCAAACTACTGAGCGTAATCTTGGCAAGAGATCAACATACAGCTGAAAGATGCTGGTGTTGACAGCTAAGTCCTGTAAAGGATATGCATATAAAAAAAAAAAAAGTCCCTTGACAATCTCAAAGTTTAGCTCAAAGTTTAGATGGACTGTATTGATCCTAACAACCGGTAGACTTTCTGTAATTTGTGATTGTATGCTTCTCGTTCAAATGTTATTGACTTATTCATTGCAGAGTTTACCTACTTTACCTAAACTTAACCTGTTGTATTTTTAGAGGATATCATACTTCACCCATATATGTTTTCACAAATGCTGTCATAGCTGTGTAGCCCCTGAATTATATAAACATATTGTTTTCTTCGTTTTGAGGGGGCATCGTGCATATCGTAGAACTTAGCCCATATTACTTAAGATGAATGCAGACTTGACAGTTGATAGGTCAATATCAGCGTCTATCGCATTTATGTCCCAAACCATTTCAAGGTGCCTAATTTCAAATTGGGCCGACTTGCGAGCCCAGGTCGAAGAAAAAATTCCTCATTCCAACACATACCTTCTGACGAGGTAGTTAGCCTACTCCTCGAGCCATGAAGTTACAAACATTCTAAACTTGAGTAGAGACTTTTTTTTAAAGTGACAAAATATGAGAATATCAAATACATTTTATAAACACAAGGACTCACAAATATACAACTGATATAAATAGAATGATTTAGACACCAAAAGCCAGATTCAATTTCATATTAACAAGAAACAACAGAAAGAGAAATATATGCAAGAGCAGTGTCCAACTTAAGTATAAACAGAAACCACAAAGCAGTTATTGACACAAACAGAACCAACACTAGAAGAAAGCAAAGAGCAGGAAAACATATGTCATGCGAATCAGTAGGCAGGTGGTGGATGAAATTTTGAGGGCAGCCGACAGATAATTTATGGTTATGGCCTAAATTTTCGCGACGGTAGGCAGAATAGTTCTTTCGCAAGACAATGGCTGCGGTCCCCGACCAGTATGGTCACTGCCAGGTAGGAAAGCAACGGCAAACTACCGTCTTTAAATTTGCCTAGATTATTATGATTTGCCTAATTATAGATCATCACAAAAAAGGACATGGGCATTGAAGTTAGCAACATAGAATGTTCGGAAATTAAGCGACGACCGAAAATTAGTTAACATCAAACAATAAATAGAAAAAGAGAAAATTAATATATTAGGAATGTAGGACACGAGATGGAAAGGAACAGTGATTAAGACAGATTAAAAACATTTAAGATTGTTATTCTGGGGGCGAAGAACGACAAAGAGATGTAGCAATCTTTGATCGGCAAACATTAAAATCTGTTCAAAGATATTGGGCTGTGTCAGACAGCGTTCTACTAAGTAAATTAATCGGCAATGCCATTAAAATATATGCCGGAAAATAAGAATCATGTGAAGACAGCATAGAGGAATTGTATTATGACATAGCGTCTGCTCTGAAAAAATGTAACAATTCAGAAATAAATATCATAATGGGTGACTTCAATGCAAAATTAGGACATCAAAGTGATGGATGCAAAGTAGGAAAAACCATAGTTTGGGAGAGCAAAACGAAAGACGATACAGACTTGAATAATGGACTAAAGAGCAGGAAATGATTGCAGGAAACACCTGGTTAAAACAGCACCAACGAAGATAATGGACATGGAGGAATCCTGACAGCAGGATTAGAAACCAGATTGATTACATTCTGATTAGCAGAAGGTATCAAAATACGTTAATAATTACAAATACAGTTCTCACTGTTGATTGTTACAATGAACACATATTAATTACAGGCACACTGGAAGGTAGGTTAGTTAGTTATTTAGTCGACAGAGCATCTTCATTGCACATCATACTATCAGTCCATAAGATCTCGGATCCCCTCCTCGGCAAATCCCACAGCGTGTAGCAGCTAACGACACCAGTTCTGTGTTGGTTTATCATTCTTTTTTGTCTTTCAGCGAAGTGTTCTTGTTTGGCCACCCCTCTTTTGATTTGTTGTTCTTGCAGTCTGACCATGGTTGTAGATTCGCAGTCATCAATTGGTTCTCACACAAGTCTTACTTTTCGTAGAGCATTCAGAATGTCAGCCTGGTGCATGGCACGTCCGTCCTCCACCTTAGCCTTACCTGCGAGCTTGTTAGCCCGCTCATATCCTTGTACTCCCGTATGCCCTGGCACGAAAATGAAACTAATCTTTGTCAACCAAGACCGCTTCAGAGACAGCAATCACTCTCTTCGGTTCCATCCCCTCTCTATTCTCTTGAGCATGCTCATTGAGTCGCTAAGTAAACATGCCCTATTGGATGTCTGTGTCTCGAGC
This sequence comes from Cepaea nemoralis, assembly GCA_014155875.1. Lineage (NCBI taxonomy): Eukaryota > Metazoa > Mollusca > Gastropoda > Stylommatophora > Helicidae > Cepaea > Cepaea nemoralis. Next base: position 43,445 of record JACEFZ010024200.1, on the reverse strand, counting down.
CATGCTATTGCTTTACTTACTGCCATGACTTCCATAGTCAGACTACTTGTGGTCTCAGCAAAAACACCAGAGCCCTCCTTCAAATTCTCCCTCCGGCCCACATTGTGAAGGCCCGTGATCTTCTCACATGTCGGACGACCGACCCATCTGTGTAAATGACAGCATCACCGTCTAATGCAGTGTTTCCCAACCTTTTTTGTGCCATGCCCCACTTAAGCCTTTCTAAAATTCATATTGCCCCCCTCCCCCGCCCCCCCCTCCCCCTCAACATATACATTATTTTTAATATTCAAAAATTTAAATGTTCACTAAAGAAACTTGAATGATAGGTTTTAGGAAGAAATCACTAGGTAATTATTGAGCAAACACAGTAAGTAAATTTTCAAAACATATAATGGAGAACTGAAATTCAAGTACAAAATAATTTTAATGAAAGATTTTTCTATATTATTTTAATTATTAGTAATTATTTATTATTTAAATTTAGTGAGATCCTTGCGCTTGATGCTTGCTGCAAAGAGATCTTATGTCAGGTTCCAATTTAGTTAACTTCAGTCTCAAGTCTCCCCGTTTTGTTATATTCAGCCGATTTCTTCCATTTTCGAATTGCCCCCCTTAACAGTCGAATTGCCCCCCTGTGGGGCGTGGGCCCCACGTTGGGAAACACTGGTCTAACGCATTCTCGAAAATAAACGCTTGTTACGACTAGTGAGGGTAAAGTTAAAGAAAGTCGAATATGTAACAGAATACATAAATATGATCTGTGTACATTGAATCATGACAAGAAAATACAAAACAAATTCAACATAGAAGTAAAGAACAGATATGATATATTGCCTGATCTAGAAATCCTATTTCAAGTGTTGGATGATCAATGAGAAATGTTATAGAATTCAGTCAGTTTGGCCACAGAAACAACTATTCTAAAATTAAAGATGGTGGGTCTTAAGAAATGGATGACAGAAAAAAATGTTACGACTAATGGAAAAAAGAAGACTCAACAAAAATAAACCTGTCAAATATTAATAATTTCACAGAAAAGTAAGAACATTATGGAAGGAGGCAAAAGAAGCAGGCTTGATAAAAGTTGTATAGAAATTGAAAATCAAAACAACAGTAAAAACACTAAATAAATGCGCAAAGGAATTTAGGAACTAACTAATAATATAAAATTTACATCAGCAGGCTGTCTAAAACCAAAAGATGGCAAAACCATAATAGAAAAAGATCACATTCTACATTTATGGTCAGAAACAACCTTTATGATGATAACAGAGAACGGTGTTCTTAAACATCCGGCGTGCTGATGCCGTGGTTAGCGGTTCATCCCCTACACCAAACAGCTGAAATAAAATGTTGACCTGTCGTCCTTGACTTGAGGACGTTAAATGCAACTACCTTTGATGTCGGAGTGGGTTCGTCTGATGATTCTTCTTCAGCGTTCCGAGCCATTGAGGTTCTTTGCTGCAGATACAATCCGTCTCCATTCATATCTCTGGTGGACCTTCTCTTGCCAGTCATTGATTCCAAGTGCTTGTAGGTCTGTATATGTATTATCTCTCCACCGTCTTCTTGGTCTACATCGTGGTCTATGGTCATTTATTTCCTGAGTGTAAGTGAGTTTTGTTTCCCTATTATCTTCCATTCTTTCTATATTCCCCAGCCATTGTAGTCTATTAGCCTTCATGATACCAGTGATTAGCGGAGACTTAAACAGATCATAAATGTCTTTGTTACTTCTTCTTTTCCACTCTCCACTTTGTGTATCCCTAATGGGTCCAAAGATGCGTCTTAAAATTTTGTTCTCAAAGGTTTATAACAAGGCTTCGTCTCCTTTCGTCACAATACCGGAGATATATTTTATGAATTATGTATTTCTACTATCCCAAAGAAATCAAGAGCCTTGGAATGTGATCAACATCGAATAATAATTATTATGATGAGTCAAATCACTAAGATGTTGTTAGAAATTATCATGCACCGAGTTAGGAAGGAAATAAACCTAAAATAGAAGAAGAACAATATGTGTTTGTAGAAGACAAGAGTACAAATGCTGCTTTAAAATGCTGCTTGTAAATGCTGCTTATAAGCTGCGAACATTAACTGAACGTTCTATAGAAGTAAACAAAGGTATAATCTTTGCTTTATTGACTACACAAAGGCTTTCGATAGAGTAAGACTTGTTAACATGGTAGAGATGCTTACAGATCTACAAATTGATGGGAATGACATTAGACTTACAAAAACAAAAAGCATATATTGGAAACGACAAGCTTTCACAAGGAAGGATATAATGAAGTGGGACAATACCAGCCTACTAAGAGATGTGTGAGACAAAGATGTGTAATGTCTCCAAATCATTTTCCCCATACAGTGAACATATTTTCAGAAATGTAGACTATATAACTGGAATCATCATAGAGGGACGAAACATCAATAACATTAGTTATGCAGATGACACAGTACTGACTGAAGAACATTAGCAGGATTTGCAACAATTACGAGATGCGGTTGTTGGACACAGTGAACAACTAGGGTTAGAATTAAATTGTAAGAAGACACAGATTATAGTCGTCACTAAGAAGAACGAAATACTACCATACAGCTACTTTGCTTGTCTTAGTGGCATGTGCAGGATTACTATACTGCTACATTGTTTGTCTTAGTGGCGTGTATAAGAGTACTATACTGCTACATTTACTGTCTTATTGACATGTTCAAGAGCACTGTGCCGTTACATTTCTTGCCTTATTGGCATGTATATTAGTCCTATACTTTTACATATTTTCTTGTCTTTGTTATTTGTGAATCCTCTTGGTAACTGCTATCGAATCTGAAGCATATGAAAAAAGACAGAAGAGATAGATAACGAAGATAGTGAGGGAGATAGAGACATGAGAGAGGTATAAAGAATTGCATGCCCGATAAAAATAAGATTGTATTCGAGTGGTTACACGTCATCCCCATGACAAAAATAAAATAGATGAGTCTAAACAATTTTCTGTGAAAGCCATCAACATAAACGCCACTATTCTAGACATGAAGCACAAACTCAACCACAATGTACATCAAATAGTCTACACAAGCTAAACCAAATAATTGCAGTGAAGACAACACCACATATTTATTTTATTTTGAACGGGAAAATCATCAGCTGGTGACATAACAATACATATAATTCACAGCACGTTCAGTAACACAGCCCTACATTAAAAGATAAAACAATGGGTGCCAGACATTGTACACATTTTGCATACACCATGCCTGCTAAATACCAAACAACAATCACATGCATTAGTCTGTAGCAGCTTTAGTTTTGCAGAAACAGTCTTTAGGTATGCAATTAATATTATTTCATTATTTTCTGTAGAAGACTCTGGAAAAAAAAAATTGCTATCTAGTCACTTACAAAAGTTGGAATTCCAATGGTTTTGGCGGGTCCCAAGAACCACCATGTTGACTGTTATTTCTGTGTTGTCAATATTAAGGGAAATAAAGGGTAAACAATCACACACGCACAAATTTAGATTCTGCTAAACGACCTGTTCCGCAGGGAGATAATATACCAATGTCAACTTTCCAGTCAGATTTCGGATTCCCTTTCGCGATGCAGAGCGACAATTGACAGTGATGGTCATCTCGAAGATTTTTTTCAGCTGCTAAACCATCGTGAACTGAATGTTCTAATCCGCGATCTATATCTCTCCATGGAATCTTAGGAACGTTTGGCGTCAATATGGGACGGAAATAAATGACTGACTGTTGAAACAAACCTTATATTTTATCCAAGCAGGGAGCAAGGTTTTCTTCCATTCTTTTGTAACGAAAATAACTTAGTATTTTCTACTAAATGGGAGGTCTTGTAAACGAAATGGTTAAGTTATACACCAGATGAGTGTTGACTTTACTTTGACAGCTCTAAAAGAAGTTTGAAAGTTGTTCTCTGACACAAGGCTCATTCTACTACAGTGAAGGATGGGTATGCTACAATAAACGCAGTTCTTGAAAAAAAAATTGAAGTATTTAGAAACATAATTTGTTGGATTCCGTAGAACCTAAAATGATGAACTTCTTGCTTGGCCAGCAAAGGAGATTCATACATATCCAGGCTTTATATGTTTGTTGAATAGCAGGGCAAAAGATACGCACGGGACAAAGTACTAGTGGCCGCTGAGAGATGAACTCAGAGTTGGAGAAGAAACTATTGTCATCAAGCCTTTCATTGATCGAAAAATAGTTCTAATGCCACCATTACACATAAAGCTTGGCTTGATGAAACATTTTGTTAAGGCACTGAACAAAGAAGGTACCTATTTCAATTACGTATGCTGAAAGTTTTCGGAATAGAGCATTGACAGATTTAAAGCTGGAATTTTTGATCGACCTCAAATTAGTAAGTTAATAAACTATCTACATTTGGTTGATTCGATGAACATAACAGATTCAACAGCCTGTTGATCATTTGTAGTATTTGTGCAAATATTTCTGGGTAATTTGAAAGCAGACAATTATTCTCAATTAGTTGAAAACATGCTGCCGAGTTTTTGTAAGCTTGGTGCAACATGAGCATGCAATTGCGCTACCTCCATAAGCATTCACTTTTCTTTCCCGAGATTCTTGGCGATTTTAGTGAGTACCAAGGTGAACGACTTCACCAAGATATAACAACAATGGAAGAGAGATACCAGGTACTTTGGAATGACAACATAAATGACCTATTATTGGGGGACACTTAAGCATGTCTAACCTGGCATATCACATTCCAGGAAGTCCTCGAAAATAAGCTTTGTGTGCGGTGACTACAAATAAAACATGCTAACGATAAGTTTTTTTAATACATTGTCAGTGTTTCACATGAACACAATAAATGCAGTTATTGCAAATAATAATACTGCATATTAAAATCAAAATGCAACTGATGACACTTAATTCTAGGAGTGTACATAGCAAGTGCCTCACTAAGCAGGTCATTCTTAGTTATGTTTAACAACAACAACAACAACAACAACAACAACTAGAGCTGATAGACAAAGTTTGATTACGTTTATGGAATCAGCAACACAAAATTTCCCAAGAAAAGCTATAACATTTAAGGCACCAACATGTATGTATACCAGTGTAATTAACCAACTGCAGTGGTTTCCGTACACCGATATCATTAGCTGTACACTATCATGCTTAAAAATATATGTTGTTGGTAGGACCATGCTTGGCCAAGCAGCTTTCACAACAATTGACCACAACTTACTAGATACTTGACTGATTACTAACCAGTGTTTAAATGGTTATTCACCTGAAAGGCAACATCAATTACTAACAAGTAGAAAAGTAATGTTTTTGGAAGATAACAACCAGCTAAGAAGCTGACAAGTTATTATACTCTCGAAATTTAACAATTAAGTAACAGCCAGTTACCTTGACATTATAACGTCAGCTGTTCACTGTAACATAAGAAACAATACCTTTCTGTCTAGCTAGCTGGCTAATCTTCAATACTCTGTCAAAAATTATAATATAACAACTGTCGTCATTGACACAAACACGGCACACACATAAACACTAAACAACATAGCATATGTACACAATTGATCCTAGTAAATCTATCAACACATTGCATTTATTTTTCAGCTTCTAGTTCATCACGTCCTATCCCAACTTTCTTTACATCATTCTCCTTCTGACAGAGAAATCCTTGATGTGTGTGCTCGCACCATCAGCCCTTAATTCCTACACGGCCCATAAGTCCATTCTCTTATTTTAATCTCTGGTGCTCCAGTCGATCTTCTCTGTTGTCTACCGTGGTTGAGGGGCCCAGTTCTTTACCAGCTCACCCTGCGTGGAACAACCCATTCGTTCTCAATTATAACAGGGTCATCGTTATATAAATATAGTATTCAAATAGGTAAATATCATTTAACACACACAAAAACATGCCCCCCACCCCCCACCCCCCCCCCCCCCTAATACGAGGTCATCAGATTAGCATGGCTTATACCAATATAATGCTTCTTCTAACACGTCTGTACCCTAACTTACTCGGGTCACTACATTAAGTACATACATAAGCAAGTATATTGGCTCATTTAAACCATACTTTGAATACATGGCAATATGCACACTTAGTCTATTATCGCCAGCAAGCTTAGCAGTCGATTATTGCTCCTACGTTATTGCCGGCTAGGCTACGAGTCCCGTTACAAGGTAATGAAACATACTAATACATATTTAGTATTCTAAAAGCCCTGTGTTTAGCGTCTTTACATACTTTCCTATGTATCTAACATGTCTAATACGATCTCCTCGGATGCCTGTATTTACTTGAGCAACACTTTGTACATGAAAATTAAGCAACATTAAAACATAGAAAATAACAAATATTACATACTCCAACAACACATGGGCAGACATTTGGGTTTAAATCTGAGTATTCTCGATGTCTTGACGAAAAAAGGAAAGAGAAAGCATTTTCTCTTCGCGTGGTTTTGGGGCTTACTTTGGAAATATATTTAACTACGATGATTCTTTTAGCGCTAATTCCAGAAAGCGCCTCATTTACCCTTTAAATAACAGGCCACTAATTAGATCATGGTCTAACTTAGCATCAGTAGCTTTGAAAAATCATGTCTGGCACTTGTCTTCCTGTCATCAGTCCGCGATGTAAAGCGGACTGTTTTTAATGACCGTGGGAGTGATCACATGCCATGCTCAGTCCTGATCTCTAAATCCAGGAAAGTTAAGGCTGGGAGAGCGCGCAAGACCTTCCAGTATGAGTGGACCGACAGCATTCTTGGACGCCTCAGACAGGAGGCATGCAACATGACTGTTAAAACTCCCTTTTTGCAGCCCCAATGGTGGACTCCAGAAGTAGACCATGCATGGAAAGCAAAGAGAGCTTCAGTGAAGCAGCTAAGGAAAGTGCGACAGACACTTCGAAGCTCACGAGAGGAAGTGAACACAGCGGAAAATGTCAAGAAAGATAAGATGGAGGTTTTCAAGTGCTGTGCTGCAGAGACCAAACACGCAAAATGAGAATGTTTCATGACGGAGACTGGAGGTGATAAAACACTGCGAAAATTCTGGAATCTTCACTGACAAATAGAAAGAAACGATCGGCCTATGACAGTGTGAATAGTTTATAAGGATGATGGTGTGGTGTGCGCGTGACAACAGACACAGAGAAAGGGGAGGCGGTTCTCCAGAGATTTTTAGAGCAGACCAATTATTATGATACGGACACCAGGGATGCAGTTAGAGAGGGGTTATCTGGCACCATGAATAATATGCATTGTGAAGACATCATACGGGTTGAAGATGTTAAACACATTTTGAAAAATGCAAAAGATACGGCACCAGGGCCTAATGGGGTTAGATATGGCCACATGGAGGCTTTGAGCGATGTAGACCTGAAGGAGATGACCGACTGCTTTAACCAGAGCATTAGGACAGCATCAGTTCCGCAGGACTTGGTGCACAGCTATCTCATCAATCTCCCAAAATCATTCAAGGATCATTGAAAGCTTAGCAGCTTTAGGATCACTACCCTTCAAAATACATTTGGAAAGGTTTTAGAGAAGATAGTCGCTGTCAAGCTGCAAGAGATTTTGGAAAAGGGGAAGCTTCTTCCAAGTGGTCTTTAGAGCTACAGGCCAGGAAAAGATACCTGGCCGAATGCAGCCACTTTTGCCTTTGACGTTTATGAGGGGTTCTAGAGTAGACAGGAAACTATGGCGGTGGCGCTTGATCTCGAGGATGCATATAATAGAGATAGATATGATATTTTGATGACCGCACTGATGGAGAAGGGGGTCAATCCCTGGTTGGTGAACTGGATAGCAACCGTCCTGTATTCTCGTCGGGTTGCTCTCCGTCTGGGTGCGTGGACATCAGAGCCACATGTGTTAACCTCGGGACTGCCACAGGGATCTGCAATCTCACCTGTGCTCTTAAACGTGTATACGAGCAAATTGCAAATTTAGAAGCTGCAGTGATTGGAAGGATACTAACATTTGCAGATGATATATATTTTTTTCATATAGGCAGGGGAGAGATAGGGTACAGAAAGTCCAGGAGCTACAGGCGACAGCAGACAAAGTGATTGACTGGTGCACTGAAATGATTGCTGTCATCCACCCGGAAAAGGCGGCTGTTTTGTTTGTGCTCTCTGGACAACAGAATTGCGAGTGCTTATGCCCCAAGCCTCACGATAGATGGTAGAAACGTCAAAAGAGAGAACAAACTGAAGTATCTGGGAATCACATTTGAAGGAGCCTGTCCTTCAAGGGCCATGTAGAGACGGTTGTGACAAGAGCTCAAAAGGGACTCAACGCACTTAAAACTATGGCTGCAATGGACACAGAGCAGAGAATGCTTTTCACACTATACCAGCACTTGATCCTCTCAGTGATAGATTATGGACTAGGACTGCTCACTGTCTCAAAGAGTCAG
>JACEFZ010024200.1:20000-30000 GCA_014155875.1 Cepaea nemoralis | reverse complement strand
AGAGGTCGCGGGCACCCACTTCAGCTCCTTATTTTTCACGCTAAGCTATTGTCAGTATTACGATTCCAGGTTCATTGCTTGACATACAAACGCAGGAAAACGTTTTACGGTATTTTTTTTTTAATTATTTATAAGTTTGTTTTTGTTACGCCAAACGTTTAGCCCACTCTTGATTTATTGAACGCAAGGCGTGCAAGTAAGTGAATGGAAGTGTCTACTGAATACTCAAATTAACGATTGCAGGAGGATTAATATTTCTTACAAATGTACCTCGCCAGATACACAAAACATTTGTTTCAGGTCTAGAAACATACACGAGTGTTCTTCACCTTGTGTCATTTGTCTCCTAAGTGATTGCCAGCCTTCTTTAGACAATCTTCTTTTGTTGCCAGCCAACATTTATAGAGACTGTCGGCTAACTCTTTGGTAGGGTCTTGTATCTCATATGTTTAGAATTGCTCTTACGGCTATGACAGTTGCGTGTGTAGAATCGGCGTGTGTGGTATGCAGCTCTTGTGTGTGATTGTGTGTGTGTGTGTGTGTGTGTGTGTGTGTGTGTGTGAGAGAGAGAGAGAGAGAGAGAGAGAGAGAGAGAGAGAGAGAGAAAACGAAAAGAGACATGAAATGTTAAAATAATGAGACGAAGCTGCTGGAAGAGCCTTGTGTTGACATTAACGATCACTGGAGCAATTCCAAGTAGACAACATGTTATTATAGACTGCTGAAGACATACTAAATTTACATAATGTCCTAAACAGAGATATAACATTGACTGTAGTTTATATGCACACATTCTGAACATTTGACTGGAGTCTGTTGACAATGAACACACAAATCCAGTACAGGAAACATCACCAACTTCTGTCCCGTTCCTGTCATTCCGTGTGTGCTGCTGAACCATTATTTGATGACATCATAATGCGGCTCTCCCTGGATCTGTAGTATCAGTGTCATCCCTGCTTTGTTATCAGCTTGGGGTGGGTATATAGAACTCTGCAACATAGCCCACTTGAAGATGCTCGGCTAGATCTATTCTGGTGAAATGGCTCTACACCCACCTCGCACCGATTGAATAAAGCTAATGTAAGGGGTTACAACCATATAAACATAATGCATCTGACATGCAAGCTAGATGTCAGTTTTTCTTGAGTGTCACGAAAAATAAAAACACCATCAACAACAACAAAAGCAACAATATATCCCAGACCAGTTGACCATCCTATTAAGACCTGACCCAGTATTCTAACGTTAAACCATATGGAGTACACGATTCTTCTGGCGGTTGACATGTCACGGAAACAAACGTGAGCTGGCGATAGGAACAGTGTGATAGATTAAGGGTGTTTTCTTCAGAGAAGGAAAGAAATCAAAGTATACACGCTTCAGCCCGAAATTATATTACCAAACTTCAGAGAGGAAGAGGTGGATTTTTCTCGCAATATGTGAAAGTGCAGCTCATCGACCCAGAAACGGGCTACGAAGGAGATAGCTTGGAAATAATGTCCATGGTAGTTTAGTAATTGCGGAGTTTGTACAACATGTTACAAGTTCGAGGGAAATAAGATGAATTTCGCTTAGTCTAGTCCGAGCGGATACGTTTCCTAGTCCAGTCCAAATGCTGACCGAGAAGGGATTGTATCAAAGCGTATGGCGTGTATGGCATCCTGATTAACAAGGGCAGGTGGTAATTGGAATGGCAACGATTCAGCAGCAGTGGGAAACAGGCGTCAGCCTTTACTTAGGTTATACAGTGATGTTTTAAATGAATGGTAATACAACAGGAGAAAGACTTAGTATTTTTGAAGAAACTGAACCCAGCTCAGAAATGTCAAACGATAACTAGGTCGACATATTCATAGAGGGGGCGACTTCTGACGATCAAAGAGGTGGAATGCAAACTCTGTAGTTGAGTGTATTTATATTAATTAATGTGTTGGAGAGACCATAGGTTATTTGTGTGTGTGCATATGTGTGTATATTTATCAGTGCGTGTTTATGTGAACGTGTTTGAGTGTGCGTGTTCATGTATGCGCATTTCTGTGTGTAAAAGTCCATGTGTGAAACGCATCTAGCTGTGAAATGTCTTTGTGTTGTATTTTTATGTGTTCGAATGTATTCTCAAATAATCTTCTGCCTTTCTACTCTTCTTCTCCTCAATCTCCATCTCTTCCCCCTCCTCCTCCTTCCAATTAGTATTATATTTCTCCACCTCCTCCTTCTCTTCTTTCTTCTTCACTGTATAGATATCATCCTGTCACTTGGACATCTGCAGAAAGGATCCCATATTTCTAACCCCTGAGTACAATAACGTAGAGTTTAGTTAATTAATCAATTAGGGGGCAGCGTGGTTTCGAGGAACGGTGTCCGCCTCGAGAGATGGAGATCCCGGATTTATCCATTTAGCAGCAAATTGTAAGATAACAGAGGCTAATTAACTTGACCACATTTGATGCTAAGACTGTATATCAATATTTGTTTCCTTACTTCTTATCTATCCAAGCAAATTTTATTTGGAGACGTTCAAATAATTGTGAGAACGATTATCTGTGTGTGAACGGGGTCCAATTATGTGAGCGCCTGGTGGAAGGGTTCTGTCTATGAATACATCCTTCGTGAAAACAGCACGTTCACTATTCGATTCAAAACGAATGGTAATGTTACAACAAATGGTTTTAAGGTAAGTACTTGATATAGGCAACATTTGTCATTCATACAGGGAAGCAAGCTGCGGAGAGTTAAACAAGACAGTGCCAAAAAGTCATTCTGCAAAAGGAAATTAATTATATATATATATATATATATATATCTCATCTCATCTCATCATGTTCCTCTTGTACCTTGCGGTGTCGAGATGAAGTATAAACATCGGAAGAGTGCCCGATTATTAGGTTCATGTATCGATATTCCCATGGACGCTGCTGTTCCCTCAGTCAAACGTTTATGTCGTCGGCCTCTTCCTCTGCTGTATATTCATTATATATATATATATATATATATATATATATATATATATATATATATATATATATATATATATATATATATATATATATATATATATATATATATATAATTAGTTTCCTGGTGCAGAATGACCTTTTGGCACTGTCTTGTTTGTATATATATTGCTCCATGCATGATATTCGCTTGTTAATCTGCCCATATAATTCAGTAATTTACTTAACCTATTTATTTCAAGTTACTTAAATGCATTTTTTATTCAGCTGCTTCGCTGATCCATTTATGAAAACAATTACTGTGACATCTGTGTAAGTAATATGTGCGAGGTTGAGCACGCAACTATCAGATGTAAAACTACGTCGATACATTTTCAATCTATGAGAGAATTATTGCCTTGATATAGACCATGCCGTGTAGCGTTGGTGGCCATATCTGTCCACATACTTCTATTTCTTGTACAGCCAAACATGTCTGTCCACAGACTTCTATTTCTTGTACAGCCAAACATGTCTGTCCACAGACTTCTATTTCTTGTACAGCCAATCATGTCTGCAACATATGTACTTCTATGCCATAGTGTCCAACTGTCCAGCATCTTCACTCTCAGTTTTCCTGTGTCTCTACTCCCCTTCAACTTTTCCGTTGTTTTGACCTACTCCAGATGTCCACTTCTCATGACATTCTGAAAGAATGTGGGTTGTCTCTTTCTGATGGAGTAGCCTTTGTGAGTTCACTTCTTTCTAACTTCTTTCGATATACCATATTCACACTTTTTATCCATCAGCTCTGTTCTAATAATTCTTCTATAAACTGCATTTTTAAAGCTTCCACATAATTCCTCACTTGTTTGAAAATTGTCCATGATTCCCTTTATCAGACTTGGCTCGAAATATTTATTCAGAACATTATCTCAACACGACTGACAAACATGTAATTTTGACAATATTCTTAATCTTGTAACATGTCGCCTTTGCTTTGGCTATTCTATAATTAATTGTTCTTAATGTTTCATCTATCTGCTATTAGTAAAGTACCCTCATACTTACATATATTAACGTGCTTCACACGTGTTCCATTCACTATGTTTTTACATTTAGGAAGACTTCTATTTCTATTTAAAAACTATTACTTGTATAGTTCTGTTATTCAGACTAAAACGCTTATTTTGACTTTCTGCTGCAATTATATCTATTATTCCGTGTAACGCGATCAATTTTCAGAGATAACAACCAAGTCGAATCAAAGATTATTTACATTATGCTATCAACTGATATTCCAGAATTATTGTCACTGCACACCAAATCAAAATGCTATTTATAAATTCTATTGTGAGTTCCTTGCGAGTTGCAGAGATAGAAAGAAACGCCACTGAGTAAATCGAGAGCTGATCACATACAAATGTGCGTCGGAGAGGAAGATAAGGAACCTCCTTCAAACTCCGTGTATATGGCAGTTCATAACACAATATATAGTCGTTTGCCTTGGCACTGTCGTGGGCGATTATGATTATCTACATTACGGGATCTTAAACCAATGTGGACATTCGTGTGCTGACACCGTGCCATGCCATTCCACAAGACTCAAGCAATTTCTCTCGTTGTCTCTCTGGGAACAAGTGCGTATGCTTCCGGATATGTGTGGGGATGTGTGTGTGCATCAGGGACGTGTGGGTGGGGGGATGTGTGTGTGGATATGTGTTTGGTGGGTGGGGATGTGTGAGTATTGGTGGGTAGTGGTGGGTAGACGGATGTGTGGTTGGGTGTGGATGTGTGTATTGATGGGAGATATGTGTGTGTGAGTGGGGAATGTGTGTGTGTGTGGGTCGGAAACGTGTGTGTGGGTTGGAGGTGTGTGTAGGTGAATGGGGCATGTTTTGGTGGGTGGGAGGATGGATGTGTGGGTGGGGATGTGTGTGGTGGATGTGTGTATGGGTGGGGAGATTATGTGGGTGGGGATGTGTGTGTGGGTGGGGTATGTGTGCGTGGGTTAATGTGTAGTTAAGGGATGTTTTGTTGGGGCGCGGATGGAGGATTTGTGGGTAGGTGAGTTTGTAGCTTGGGGGATGGGTGGGGATGTGTGTGTGGGAGGGTGCGTGATGTGTGAGTGGATGGGGAGATTATGTGGGTGGGGGAATGTGTGTAAGTGGGGATGTGTTGGTGGGTGCGGCAAATATGTGTGTAGGTGCGGATGTGTTGGTTGATGGGGAGATGTGTGTGTGGGTGAGGCATGTGCGATTGGCTGGATGATAAAGGATATGTGATTGGGAGAGTGTGTGTGGGTTATGGGATGGTTATATGGATGTGTGTGTATAGGGGATGCGTGGGTGGGGGATAGGTGGGTTGATACATGAATGTGTGCCTGGGTTGTGTGTGTGCGTGGGTAGGTGGATGTGTGTGGGTACTGGATAGGTGGATGGGTGGGTTCATTATGTGTGATCTTGAAGTATGTGTGGGTGGGTAGGGATGTGTGTGTGGGGGATGTGTGGTTGATGGGGCATGTGTGTATGGGTGGGGGATTTGTGTCATAACATGGTAAATGCATTGTTTATATTTACAACATTTATTTGACAATGCTTTTTTTTTTCTATGTGACTGTATCATGTACTATTGATGAACGAAAGATTAGTGATTGGAAGGCCGAATGTAAGACGGACCTGCGTGCCCAATTTGTTACCCTTTGAAAATAAAGTTTGTTCGTTCGTTCGTTTGTTCATTCGTTCGTTCTCTATCTTTCTTTCCACAACTATTTCCAGTTGTCATAACATGTTCTAGTGTGCGTCTTCTCATAATGTGGCAAAACATTATGAGAGCCTCATTCGGCTGTTTGCGATACGCTGTACTTAAGCCTTAGTCCCAAAACACATAAATGAAACAGTCAGGCTTTACCAGGAATTTTCACCATGCGTCTTTTAAGCCACACCGTTAAAAGTTCTAGTGATTTTGATTTCTTGCTCACTTATTCCGGATTCACAGCCATAATTTATAACTGCTTCTATGTAACATGCCAGAATTCGTTTACTAACTGCTAATTACACGTGTGTTTTATTCAGTCAGATTATTTTGCCCTCTTCATTTATTTACTATTTATGAATGCATTCTATTACATTCTTTTTTATCTGGACCTTTCTCTCTTCATTCACTCTTTGTCTGCAGATCTGTATCAGCCATACATTTCCTTTTTTGCGATGCTATGTTTAGGTAAAATTATGTCTTTTGAAGTATGTTGTATTGATCCCCCAACATTACCAATTGTTCATCAATAGGCTGTGTGATTGGATGGGGAGATTGTGTGGGTGGGGGAATGTGTGTAAGTGGGGATGTGTTGGTGAGTGCGGCAAGTATGTGTGTAGGTTGCGGATGTGTGGGTTGATGGGGAGATGTGTGTGTGGGTGGGGCATTGCGATTGGCTGGGTGATAAAGGATATGTGATTGGGAGAGTGTGTGTGAGTTATGGGATGGGTTGGGAGATATGTGTAGGTGGAGAGATGTGTGTGATGTTATTTCGTGTCCGTTTATTGGAAGTGTTAAAAAGAAGCCACGGAAGGCAGGTGGTGGATGACATTTTTAGGGCACCCGACAGATATTTGTTGGTTATGGTCTCGAGTTTCGAGACGGCAAGCAGGGGATCTCTTTCGAGAGACAATGGTTGCGGTCATCCGGCCAGTATGGTCACTGCCATAGAGGAAAGCAACGGCAAACTACCTCTTTGAAAGTGCCTAGTATATTATGATTCTCTTAAAGACTGATCATCGCAAGACAAGGACAGAGACATTAAGATTAGCAACATGGAACGTTAGAACGTTAAACGACGACGGAAAATTAGAGAACATAAAACAAGAAATTGAAAGGGAAAAAATTTATATTTTAGGGATTTGCGAAACGAGATGGACAGGAGCAGGCATCAAGATAGATGAAGATTTTAAGAATATTTATTCTGGAGGTGAAGATCGACAACGGGGAATGGCAATAATTTTGGACCGGAAAACATCAACGTCTGTTCAAGGATATTGGGCCGTGTCGGACAGAGTTCTACTAATTAAATTGAGTGGCAGACCTTTTAGCATAAATGTTATTCAAGTATATGCCCCAACAGGAGAGTCCAGTGAATATAGTGTAGAGGAATTTTATAATGACATAGAGTCTGCCTTAAAGAAATGTAAAAATTCAGAAATAAACATCATAATAGGAGACTTCAATGCAAAAGTAGGAAATCAAGGTGATAGATTCATAGTAGTAAACTATGGTTTAGGAGAGAGAAATGAAAGAGGATACAGACTCGTATAGTGGGCAAAAGAAAATGAAATGATTGTAGGAAACACCTGGTTTAAGCAACACCATAGAAGATTATGGACATGGAGGAGTCCTGATAGCAGGATCAGAAACCAGATTGACTACATTCTGATTAGCAGAAGATTTAGAAACGCACTAACAGTAGCAAAAATAGTTCCAGTGCCGATTGTTATAGTGACCACAGACTACTTACAGGAACATTCAAAATACAGCTGAAGAAAGTCAAATATATAACAGGAAACACTAAATATGATTTGTATACATTGAGTAATGACAAGGAAATACAAAACAAATTCAACATAGAAGTACAGAACATATTTTTATATATTGTCTGATCTAGAGTTATTATTCCAGCATGTGAATGATCAGTGGAAAATGTTAAAGAATTCAATCAGTTTGGCTGCAGAAACAACTATTCCAAAATTAAAGAAGGTGGGTCGTAAGAAATGGATGACTGAAGAAATGTTACACCTAATGGAAACAAGAAGACTCAACAAAAATAATCCTGCCAAATATGAAGAAATTCACAGACAAGTCAGAATATTATGTATGAAGGCAAAAGAATCATGGCTTGAGGAAAAGTGCTTAGAAATTGAAAAACAAAACAACAGTCAAAATATCAAATTAGTGCACAAAAGAATTCAGGAACTTACTAATAAAAACTAAATATGGCAAAATCATAATAGAAAACGATCAGATTCTACATGTATTGACAGATTATGTGAAACACCTGTATAATGATAACTGAGAGGAACAGTATGATATTAGATTCAATAATGAAGAACCAGTAATTTTAAAGATGGAGATTCAAAATGTTCTTAAGCATATGAAAGCTGGCAAGTCCCTCGGTGCAGATAACATCATTACAGAAATGATTGAATCTTTAGAAGAATTTGGATTAGAGCAAGTCACAAGACTGCTGAACACATTATATGATACTGGAGATATACCTTCTGAATTATGTAATTCTGTATGTATTGCAATCCCAAAGAAATCAGGAACCTTGGAATGTTTTCAACATAGAACAATTAATATAATGAGTCACGGCACAAAGATTTTGTTACGAATTATCATGCAAAGAGTGGGGAGGAAAATACAACCTGAAATAGGGGAAGAACAATGTGGGTTTGTAGAAGGAAAGGGTACCGTAAATGCTGTATATATGCTGCGAAAAGTTATTGAACGTGCTATAGAAGTAAACAAGGATATACATCTTTACTTTATTGACTACACAAAGGCTTTTGATAGAGTTAGACATGTCAATATGGTGGATATGCTTGCAGATCTACAAATTGATGGGAAAGACATTAAACTTATAAAAAACATATATTGGAAACAATAAGCTGCCATAATGATTGATAATGAAGTGGGACAATATCAACCTATTAAGAGAGGGGTTAGGCAGGGATGCGTAATGTCTCCAGATCTTTTTTCCCTATATAGTGAAAACATTTTCAGAAATGTAGAAGATATAAATGGAATCAGCATTGGTGGAAGAAACATCAATAACATTAGATATGCAGATGATACAGTATTGCACAGGATCTGCAACAATTAGTAGACGCGGTTGTTGTACACAGTGAGCAGCTGGCGTTGGAATTAAATTGTAAGAAGACGCAGGTTATGGTCGTCACTAGGAAGAACGAAGTACCACAATGTAGTATACAAGTTAGTGGGAATATTCTGCAACAAGTGAATCGATACAATTATCATGGAACAGTCATAACATCTGATGGGAGATACTATGAAGAGATTAGAACAAGAATCGTCACTGCAAAAGTAGCCTTTAGCAAGATGAACGACATTCTGACCAATAAAAAGATGTCAACTGAAACGAGAAAAAGAGTGTTGAGGGGATACATAGAGCCTGTTCTTTTGTATGGATGTGAAACTTGGACAATGTGCAGTCAAGCTGAAAAACATCTGATGGCTGCAGAAATGTGGTTTCTGAGGAAAATGCAAAGAATACCATGGACAGACAGAAAAACCAATGACCAAGTACTACAGGAGACAAATGAAAATCGTAGACTGATTAGAGAAATTAGACGAAGACAGTCAAAATTGTTTGGACATGTTATGAGAAGAAATGGATTGGATAAATTATTGACAACTGGCAAGATCGAGGGGAACAGACCACGAGGAAGACCGAGAGGAAAATACCTGGATGGCTTGGCCACGTGGCATGGACGAGACAGGAACACTGAGCTGATCCACGACTCCGGTGATCGAGTGAAATGGCGAGTCATGACCGCCCACGCTTTCCGGCATGGCACATGATTGATTGATTGCGGCTGAATTATCATCATGGAACTATATATATGCTGTAAAGAATCACTCTACCTCTTTATGATTTCTTTTTCTGTTCTTAGAAGTGATGGAACTACTTTATTGTTCTTGAGAGTTTTCGTTACATTCTCGAGTTTAAACCTCTTCTGTCCTATAACTTGCACATGCTCACTCTGACAGAAATCTCCTTGTCTAAATGTTGCTGAAACTAAATTGCTTCTGAATCTCTTTGGAATCAGCATGCGGTTACTATGATTGTAGATATGTTAGTCAGAACGTATCCATGACAATAAACGCATAGAATGGGTTTTGAAGTCCGTGTTAACCAGTAGCGGTCCATGAGGTGCTGCCCACGTTATTGATCTGTCACCTTTGCACATCACGTATTACTTGGACAATAGCATAATTTGTTGCCTACTTTTTCACTTAAGTTACAGTGTACCACTGTTATGTCATCAGTTTAC
>JACEFZ010024199.1:5000-11117 GCA_014155875.1 Cepaea nemoralis | reverse complement strand
TCGGTTTAAAAAAAATAAAAAAATTAGCAGAACTTCGTCGGGTACAGGGAGGCAGGGGGGGGAAACCTTTCCACCAACACCAAAAGTCAAGGCAGACAAAAAGAAAAAAAAACCAGGAAAAAGGGGGCCAAAAAAATAGAGGAAATTGGAAGAAAAAGGAGGGGCAAGAGATTCAAGTCTACCCCAACGCCCTGGTCGGGAAGGGTGTTCTTTGGAAGCCCCCCTCTCACAATCGAGGGAAAAATCAAGGTAAAACCCCTATTTGCAGCTGCAAGTGATTCCAAGGAGGTTGCACGGAAAATGGGTAACAAGGAAGCTCGACAGGAGACCAAAGTCCGACAATAAAAAAGGGGGAAATGGTGCAAAATGGAAAAGAAATTTTTGATGGGGGGAAAGTCAGGAGAATAAGTGTGGTAAAGGAAATAAGGGGAAAACATAGGGAGGAAAGTAGACCGGGAAAAAAACCCCCGTAGTAAGGTAGAGGTTGGGTCAAGGGGGGTTTTATAGAAAGGGATGGACGGGGAGGGTTTTTTTGGGTGGACACCAGAAAAAAGGTAAAACAGAAACCTAAGAAAGGGAAAATGGGTGGGGAGATTCGGTCAAGGTACGTCACCGGCACCATCAAGGCCGCTGTATTGACGATCCCTTTTTTCCAGTCATCCTAGGTTGCCGGTATGTCTTTCTGGGGAAAGCCCAGGGAGCCAATTTATATGGGAGCAATGCAGACTCGTCCAGACGAAAAAAGGAAGAGGCAGACGCAATTGTGACTAAACCAATGCCGGGGCAGCTACGAACTGCCCAGAGTGAGGATGATACTTTACGTCCTTGCTACAAAAAACTGCAGAAAAGTGCTGATCACCAGGAGGGGGGCAGCATACATGAAGAATAGGATACTCTACAGGAGAGCAGGAAGGGGAGACAACCATACGGTCAGTTGGTCGTCCCGAAAGCTCAGGTCCCAGATTTTCATATGGGGCATACCATCTCCTTTAGTGGACACATGGGTATTGCCGCCACCATGCAGCGGATTTCCTGCCATATATTGGCCGGAAATGACAGATGATGTGCGCGGTATGTGAAGTCATGCCCTGAGTCCCAGAGGGTGGCCCCGAAAACTGGACAGCACGGTGATGTTGGGTGAGATGCCCATCATGAACTCTCTTTCGAGAGGGTAGCCATCGATATCGTGGGTCCATTTCCGGGATAGGAAGAGGAACATGTATATACTCACAATGGTGGATTGCTGTACAATGTGGGGTGAGGCGATCCCGTTGACCACGATTGACTCGAAAAGAGTGGCGGACGCACTGATGGGGGCCCTTTTACCAGATTAGGCTTTCCGGATCAAATTCTGACGGACAATGGATCTCAGTTTTGTGGAAAATCATGGAGGAGGTATTTGGGGTGTTTCACTCTAACCCATACATACCACCCCTTACCACCTCAAGCCAATGGACAAGTAGAGCGTTTCAACGGCACGTGATGACAATGCTCAGGAAACTAGCGCAGGAAAAACCTGATAGGGGATGAATATATCCAGCAGCACTCTTTTCCTATCGGGAAGTTCCTCATGGCTCAACAGGACTACCACCCGCTACGTTGCTGTTTTGGGCGTCCAATCAAAGGACCGTTGGAAGCCATGTTGAGGAGTTGGACTGAAGAGGGGACGTCAGAAGAAGTGATCTCATCCCATCAATACGTGGAGGAACTGAAAGAAAAACTCCACAAGGGATGGACTCTGGCAAATCAAAAAATTTAAAAGGCCCGGAAAAGACATGCGGCTTACTATAACCGTAGGTTAAAGAAAGATCTCTAGAGGTAGGAGATAAAGTCTTTTTGTTACTCCAACGGGAAACAACAAACTGGAGATAGGTTGGCAAGGACCCTTTCCCGTGGAAAGGGGGATATCCAGAACCAACTACAAACCCGGGTCGGGGAAAGTCGAGATTTTCCATATCAATCTCTTGCGGAAATACGAAAGAGACCCGGAGACAAGGCAGCTCACCTCATGGCAATGGCAGTTGCAGTGGAGACAGAAGTGGGAACCAGCGAGGGCAGGGAATACCCCTAGTACACCAGGAAAACCCTATAGGGATGTGAAAGGGAAACCCCTGATCTGACCCCCAGGAGAGGGAAAGGATACCCAGGTTCTCAAGTCTATAAGGAGATACTGACTGTAAACCTGGACGAACGAGGTTGGGTGGAGTTGAGATGACTTTGACCACACAGGAGCCTGTTCCCCAAAAAGGTTTACCCAGTGCCATTCTCTAAAAAAAAGGCCCTGGAGGAGGAAATAAAAAAACTGCTGGAGGATGACGTGATTGCACCATCCACATCCCCATACAATGCGGGGGTAGTTTTGTTACGCAAACCAAGTGGAGAACACAGGTTGTGTATAGATTACCGACTTCTGAACAGTCATACACAGTTTCAGGTGGAACCTTTGCCGAATCCCACTCAGCTATTCGCTAGGCTCCATAAGGCTCGGTACTTTTCAAAGGTGGATCTGAGTCGGGGGTACTATCAGATACCAGTAAAACCCGGAGATTCGACCACTGTTAGCTTTCAGTAACCCATGGACACTACAAATTTCAAGGTCATGCCCTTTGGACTCAGCAATGCACCTAGTGTGTTACAGCATGATGAGGACTTTACTAGATCCGTAAGGATCCGTCCATCATCTCATTCATGGATGATATTTGATTTCCAGTGACAGCTTGGATGACCACTTACAATCCTTGGAGAGAGTTTTTAATAGGCTCAAGGAAGCAGGGCTTACTGCTCGTCCAACCAAGTGCATGTTTGGTTACCAGACTCGGGAAATTTTCTAGGAACACCATCACTCCAGGACACATTGTCCAGAAGAGAAGAACCTGGAGAAAATCAGAAATGCACCAAGGCCAAAAACGAAGAAGGATGTGCGATCTTTCTCTCTTTGTGTGGGTTCTACCACAAATTTATCCCACATTTCACGGACCTGGGAGCTCCTTTGACCGAAACCTTGAAAAAGGGATTCCGGATCAAATCTTTTGGACACCAGAATGTGAGAATGCCAAAGTCAGTTAAAGGAGGCCTTGGTCAGAAAACCTGTATTACAGCTCCCTGCCCTTTCCAAACCATTTGTTGAGAACGGATGCGAGTGGGATTGGAATTGGAGCGCTTTGTTACAGGAAGGAAAAGACGATGTTTCGTTTGAAACCTGTGGCATACGCAAGTAAGAAATTCTACAGGGGAGAGGAATTATTAAACCCGTCGAGAGAGAATGCTTGCCCCTCGATGGGCAGTGCAAAAATTTCGGGCCATTTTGTATGGAGTTAAGTTTCGGGTCCAGTCAGATCATCAGCCCTGATGTTCCTGGCGACTTTCAGAAGCTCAACGCACGTTTGATGCGGGGGTCGTTGTTACTTAAAACCCGTAAAATTCACAGTAGAGTACATTCCTGGGAAGGAGAATGTTGGAGCGGTTTTCTTGTCAAGACACCCAGCTCCTGAAGAAGAGGAATGAATTATCTGGTTTTAATCATGTGGAGGAGAGTGAGATGGATACTCTTTAAGAGGGGGCTATGTCGCGAGTTTGCCATGAGTTAAACAGAAAAATTTTACGACGTTTGCTGGGCGTAGATTTTCTAGGCCCACAACAGTCGTACTAACAGAGTAAACACACCCACAGGTTACATCAGGTCACCCCATATACACAATTGGTGGTGAGTGAGGAGGAAGTGAGTGCGCTGAATCAAATATCACCGTGACAACATGAAAATACAGAGGACAACGGAAGTACTTAGCACGGAAGTGAAGTACATATGTCCAATTCTTGGTTTCCGGAGCACCGAGAAGATTTACGGGTTTTTTGCAACTGTTGTTGGGGGGATACAGAAACTTGCTGGCTTGTTTTGAGAATCTAAACTATTGACGACAAATTTGACTGGACTAAAGCCAGGAAAATAGTCTTGACTGGGGTAGTTTGCCATATAAACTCGAGTTGGGACCAGCTAGGGAGGACTTGAAATTATGCTTTAGTCAGAGTGCCAGGGCACGGCAGCGCCTAGTGGAAATAATATCTACCGTGTGTTAATTAGGGACTTAATTTTACACGTGCCTATAATGGCAGATGTAGATATGATTGATAGGACTGCAGGAGTGCCATTTAAGGTATAAACTATTATAATATATTCGTTATAATTACTTTAGGCAGTAGCCTTGTTAACTATAGTGTGATGATTAGCACTGTTAGTGGAAACTAGCTAGAGTAGGGAAGTGATACTTGGCTCGGTTAGCTAGAATAGATTAGTGAAGTGTGGATAAGCTTTACTAGTTGAGAATTGGGGGATAATAGGGATCTTTCCGTAGGTGTCCCTGGTGGGCGGGGTTCCGCATTCTGTTTGTGATATTTTTTCTTTGTCATAGCCTGATTCGACTCTAGGTGGGTAGCTAATCTGCTCTGTGACTAAGTCTAGTTAGCTAAAGATCATTAAGCAAGGTGATAGGCTTACACTCAGCCGAAAGGATCAGTGACTAGTACTATCACCAGATGTGTTGTTTCTATCCTAGGTTCCCTACCAGATCCAAGGAAACTCAACAAAGTTAAAAAAAAAACATTCGGAAGAACACCAGTTCAACAATCAATAAAGTTGCATACAGAACGTAACTAAAGCTAGGAGGAAGTTGATTCACCAAAGATAGTGATGATTACTGATGCACCACGCAGCATCAGACAGTAGTAACTAAATGAGAACAGTCTAATAGTTACCTAGTGTTATATAATCTCGTGTAATAGAACACAAGACATTATACTTGAGGCTAGATAGACACGAGTGAGGATCCAGTACAGTAACAATTAACATTAATGACTGTGTACACACTACAAAAGACTTGTGCAGTTTGTTAAGGAACATTAGGAACGGACATTGTGTAGAGTGCAACCGGTCCCTGATTAACTCTTTATACCACCGGTGTCTATTTCGGATGTTCATGAAATTGGATTACCAGAGGTCTACAGAGGCAAAGCATTATCCGGCAAGATGGTTCCGGCAACGGGTGAGACGTACTTGTTCTGACGTAACGTGCTGTGGTCTATCTTTGCTGTGATCAGCTGACTGAGTTGATGTCTGAGAGACAGAGTCTACACACTTTATAGAACACGTCACACATTTTCTTCGCATACACGTCTCATACACGTTACACTTTTATTTTAATAAATTAATCTTTATTAATTTCTAGAAGCAAGAGTTGTTGAGTATGTTGCGTTGGGGAAGTATGAGAAGGGGGCATAGTACGACAGTGTGAGAGTGATAGGAAAAGGTGTCCATAGGCTGATGGAGTGTGTTGGACGGAAGCTGGTGGATTCTCCAGAATATTGAGAGGAAAAAAAAATATTATAATGTGGGTGTCGACTCTCTTCACTCCAGGGACGACACTGTAAAGGAGGACACGACACCACACCAGCATGTCCTGGGGAACATATCCAACAGATTGTCACGTGTGATTGTGTTTCTATGAAGCTGGCCAATTGCATTTCTTGTTTTTAATAATTTATCCATTGTCTAGTTACATTTTGTGTTCATTCCTGTTATTTGTTGATTGCATAACTGAACACACGCAATGTAGTTTTAAAAAGAACAAAAAAAAAACTAGTGACTTGTCTGTTTCTTTCTATATACTGTAATTCTGACAGTGTGTACAGAGGGAAGAACAGACACACCGTCATGTGCCTGTAGAGAATGAAGCGGCAGGCAGTGACCTAGCCGACACTTCAGGGGAAAGGCAACACGGACACATTCAGATTGCAACCGGTACCTTCAGTATTGTTACTTTTCGCTGGTTGTTGAAGATGAGGACGAATATGGGAATGTTCCGAGTGCAGTGATGGTTCTTGTTACAATATTTTTTTTCTTAAACTTTTACTTTTATTCCATACAAAACAAGGTGAATTGCGTGTTTTCTTTACATTTGCGAAACAACAATATGCTCTCATGCACACTGACATCTTTCAATAGGAATATTTTCATACTCCAAGTATTTTCATTCACACCTCAAGCATAATATATTTATACTGAACGTTTAACATGAGCTATAGTATGTTCCGATTTGAATGCCTTCATTCACGATCAATTATTTT
>JACEFZ010024198.1:0-12548 GCA_014155875.1 Cepaea nemoralis | reverse complement strand
AAGTGCGAAACCCAATCTTTCCTTCCCAAAAGAAAATTCGTAGCACCCCTTTATCCAAAACCCAAGAATTTCATTTTCATTGTGAGGTCACACCTGGCTATGATGTACCTTGATTGCTGTGTTCTGTGGAGCAAGGTAGATACCAGGGACTTCTTGACATTATCTTACCTGTAACAATTTTACTTGGTTTATTTCAATGTGTTCTTTTCAGCCGTTCAGTTTAACCTTGGCAATAAAGTTGGCGATGATGCTGATGGTGGTGGTGGTAATGCTGATCATCATAGTGATGATAATGATGTTGTGATTATGATGACGGCGACGATGATAGTGATGATGACGATGATGATAGTGACGATGTTGATGACGATGTTGATGATGATGAAGATGGTAGTTGTGGTGATGATGATGATGCTGATGATGATGATGATGATGATGATGATGATGATGATGATGATGATGATGATGAAGATGGTAGTGATGATGACGATGATGATGATGATGATGATGATGATGATGATGATATGATGATGATGATGATGATGATGATGTTGATGATGATGAAGATGGTAGTGATGATGATGATGATGATGATGATAATGATGATGATGATGATGAGGATTATGAGGATTATGATGATGATGATGATGATGATGATGATGATGTTGATGATGATGAAGATGGTAGTGATGATGATGATGATGATGATGATGATGATGATGATGATGATGATGATGATGATTATGATGATGATGATGATGATGATGATGATGATGATGATGATGATGATGATGATGATTATGACGATTATGATGGTGATGATGATGATGTACGATTATGATGATGATGATGATATGATTATTATGATAATAATTGAAGATGATGGTGGTGGTGGTGATGGTGAAGGCGATGATGACGACGAAGACGACATTAATATGTGGGTGGACAACATCATTATATCCTGAAATAACCGTGTCTGAGTTAACCGTGAAGAAGCAGAACTAATCATTCTGGAACACCACTACCGCCGATCTTCAAAGCCAATACACCATCTGGCCGATTATTATTTATACGCCTGATAATCACATTTATTTGATGACGTCAAGGGTCCCTCAATATCTGCATTCCTTTATTGAGAGCATACGTCACGCCCTAGTCACAACCTCTGCAGACAGATGCTTCAATAAATCACAAACTTCTACAACCGGTTCTTTCCCTCTCTCCCTTTGACCAAACACGGAATGAAGTGTCTCTGTTTACGCACTTTGGTTGTATTTATAAATCACTCGAATGCGAGGCATTGACCAATAAATTGCCTGCAACCCCGGGATTTTGAAAGCGGAATTCCTCAAGAAGTTTATTAATGAGAACATGTTATTGATTTGAGCTGGCTGGAAAGCGGAGGGAAGACAGGACAGATGAGTCCGTTCGTTTGGTTTTTATGTGGAATTATTCAGTATATTTAGTCAGTGAGTATCAAACAATAAATGTGGGTTAAGTTGTAACTCTTGTCGTCATTGTGTTGCACGGCACCTAAGGGACAGTTAATTGCATATCCTTTACAGACGAACAAACGAAAATCTTTATTTTCAAAGGGTTAAGAATTGGGCAGGCAGACCCGTCTGACATTCTGCCCTTCTTCTCTTTTCCTCTCATACATTCTTTCATTCAACATCTCTTATGAAGCAATTCTTTGACAACAAAAGAACAATAAGCATTAAAACGCATGAAAAATACTCAGTAATACATGACTCGTTGAGGCAATGTTTAAGATGGGCATAATGAATACCCAAGGTCGGTGTAACGTGCCATACATATGGGAATTTTTTTTTTTTTGCTAGTTGTCGTTCGAGATAATTTACCATTATTATTGTCTTTGTTGATGTTTTTTTTATAAGGGGGCATGTAGTCTGTCCTGAGGTAGTTAGTGACCTTACCTTTGGTAAGGATGGCTCTCATGTCCTTTCAGGACCCATCCCCCACTGGTCCAAGTCTGACACCCAGCTCGTGCCTGTGGCTCCTAGTAGCTGTCAGCATGCGACAGCGGCCACCCCCCGGGCAACAGCTGTGAGAGGCTGGCTAAACCAGGCATGGGTATCCGATTTGGTGTCAAACCAAGAGGTAAACTAGGGTATGCCTACACAGCATGTGAAGACAGGATTCGGCAGACTGCGCGGAAGAAATCATTCCTGATTCAACGGGCAAGACGGCGTTTACCTGCAAAGCGTTGTGGAACGTAATGAGCACGGCAAGGCACGTAGAGCGCCCTGGTCATCCACTGCACCTGTATTCGTCTCCAATCGTCTCGACTTGTCTTGCCACTGGACTCAGATGGACTCAGGCGAGAGAGTGAGGTCGACGAATTGCGCAACTCTTCCTCACTTTAATCCAAGTCATCGCGCAAGTCATTCTTCATCCAACGTCACATATCACCTTCAAGCCCTGTGGCAATGGGCGAGCGGCAAAGCGGCAGGCGTGGGTACGCTGGCAGCCGTAGTCGCAGACCTGCACACAGGCGGCTCAGGCCATATGGTCGTCTTCTACTGACCGGAGCAGCAGTGGGATTCGGCAGCCCCCTGAGCGACTGAGCAGCCCTCTATAGGAACACACTGCTCACCTCCATAGCATGAGGAAGGGGCTAGAAAAGGTACCCTAAACATTGTCTGCTTCATCACTACCTAACCAGCTAGCCGCGGTTGGTGGGTACCCTAAACTGCGGTCGACATACAAAGAAAGATAAAACAAGCAAAGCTAAAAGAGTAAACCATATTCCCTTAACAATTGGAACTTGGAATGTACGCACCCTACTTGACAGAAACGGCGCATCAGGTCCAGAGAGACGAACAGCACTGATTGGGAGAGAGCTTGGCAGGTACAACATCGACATTGCAGCCTTGAGCGAGACACGACTTGCAGAAGAAGGCCAAATCTGTGAAATTGGTGCCGGCTACACATTTTTCTGGAGTGGAAGGAAAAGCGAGGAAAGACGCCAATCCGGTGTGGGATTTGCCATTAAGTCGGCCCTGGTAGGCAAATTAGCTGGATTTCCAAAGGCTGTAAACGACAGGCTCATGACCATGAAGTTGCCTCTGCTGAATGGAAGGAAGCACGCAACCATTGTGAGTGTCTACGCACCAACTATGACTAACGAAGATGATGTCAAGAATAAGTTCTATGAGGACCTGCACAATGTATTAACATCTGTTCCCAAAGGAGACAAACTTATACTCCTTGGGGATTTCAATGCCAGAGTAGGCACGGACACCACCTCTTGGAGTGGCATTATTGGAAAGCATGGAGTCGGAAATTGTAACAGCAATGGACTCCGCCTTCTTCAGACTTGTGCCGAACATGATCTCCTGATTACGAACACAATTTTCCGTCTCCCCATGAGAAATAGGACATCGTGGATGCACCCTCGCTCGAAACACTGGCACCTCATTGACTATGTCATCGTCAGGAGGAGTGACAGACAAGACGTTCGAGTGACAAAATCCATGTGTGGTGCCGAATGTTGGACAGACCATCGTCTCATTGTCTCGAAAATGAACATCCACATCAGGCCACCACGGCGTCCTCAAGGGGCGAAAATGCAAACAAAGCTAAATGTCACCCGCCTAAACAGCAAGAAAATGCAGCAGTCGTTTGAAAATATGCTGGAAGACCGCCTCAAGCCCAATGCTGAAGCTAAACAGGATACAGAAACAGATTGGAGAGCCCTAAAGGACACGATTTACAACACTGCTATGGAAATCCTGGGTCCAGCCCCCCGAAAGCATAAAGACTGGTTTGATGAAAATTCCGAAGACATCAACCAATTGCTGGCCGAGAAACATCTTCTCCTCAAGGCACATTTGAATGACCCAAAGTCAACATCAAAAAAAGATGCTTTCAAGAACATTCAGAGAGTAGTGCAGCAGAAACTTCGGCACATGCGGGACTCCTGGCTGAGCAGCAAAGCTGATGAAATTCAGGGCTTTGCTGACAGCCACGACATGAAAAACTTCTACGACTCACTGAAAGCGGTCTATGGTCCTTCATCACCAGGCATAGTTCCCCTCCTCAGTGCAGACGGGGGAACATTGGTCACCGATAAGAAAGAAATCCTCCAACGCTGGGCAGAGCATTTCAGCAAAATCTTAAATGCAACTTCCTTCTTCGATGATGAAACCATCAATTGCCTTCCTCAGGTTCCCACCAATGAGACTCTTGATGACCTGCCAACCATAGTGGAAATAAACAAAGCCATCCAGCAACTCTCCAGCGGCAAGGCACCTGGTCCTGACTCCATCCCAGCAGAGATATACAAGGCAGGTGGGCCGGTCCTAACAGAGCAGCTTCACCAAGTCTTCACAAACATATGGATGAACGAGACCATGCCACAAGATTTTAAGGACGCGTCAATAGTCCACCTTTACAAACGTAAAGGAAACCGCCAATCCTGTGACAACCACCGAGGCATCTCCTTGCTTTCAATTGCAGGGAAGATACTCGCCAGAATTCTTCTCAATCGCCTCACAGCCCATCTCGATCAAGGTCTTCTTCCTGAGAGTCAATGTGGCTTCAGAAAAGAACGTGGAACTGTTGACATGATTTTCGCTGCAAGGCAGCTGCAAGAGAAATGTCAGGAACAGAACTGCGAAATGTTCTCCACTTTCATTGACCTTACCAAGGCTTTTGATACAGTCAGCAGAGAAGGACTGTGGAAGATTATGGCAAAATATGGCTGTCCACGAAAGTTTGTCCAAATAGTGCGGCTATTTCATGACGGCATGCAGGCAAGAGTACAGGAAAATGGTGAGCTGTCTGAACCCTTTCCTGTCACCAATGGAGTGAAGCAAGGATGTGTCCTGGCACCAACACTGTTCAGCCTCATGTTTTCAGCCATGTTGATGAATGCCTTCGAGAACGACGACATTGGAATAGACATCAACTACCGTATGGATGGAAAGTTATTCAATCTCAGAAGGCTGAAAGCTAAAACCAAAATTAACAGCGGCACCGTCAGAGAGCTCCTGTTTGCTGATGATTGCGCTCTATATGCCAACTCAGAGGCGGACATGCAACATAATGTTTCAGCTTTCTCACATGCCTGTGCCAACTTTGGGCTCAATATCAACTTGGAGAAGACTGTAGTTATGTACCAGCCAGCTCCAGGGAATAATCACACTGTGCCGAATATCAAAGTGAATGATCATAGACTAAGTGTTGTGGACAAATTTACCTATCTTGGCAGCACCCTGTCACAAGCTGCCACAATCGATGACGAAGTGAATGCAAGAATCTCCAAGGCCAGTGCAGCCTTTGGCAGACTGTACAAGAATGTATGGGACAGAACTGGAATAAGCCTGCAAACAAAGCTAAAAGTCTACAAAGCAGTTGTATTATCTACACTGCTATATGCTTGTGAAACCTGGACTGTTTATCAGCGACACGCTAGGAAATTAAACCACTTCCACACAGTCTGCCTAAGGAAGCTACTGAAGATTAAATGGCAAGACAAGATTCCAGACACTGAAGTCCTAGAAAGAGCATCCATGCCCAGTATCCACACTCTACTGATGAAGAATCAGATTCGCTGGGCTGGTCACTTGACTCGCATGCCAGATCACAGGCTCCCTAAACGAATTTTTTACAGCGAACTGCGTTGTGGTAAACGCTCCCAAGGTGGCCAGAGGAAACGTTTTAAAGACACTCTGAAAAGTTCACTGAATGCTTTTGGAATTCATCATGACACCTGGGAGGCTGCAGCCAGAGACCGAAATTCGTGGCGTGCATCATTGCGCAAAGGTGCAGTCATATGTGAGGCAACCAGGACTGCAAGAGCTGTGAAGAAAAGGCAGGACAGAAAAACCACTGCAGGAAATCCTCCTCCAGAGACGTCAAGCATTCTTTGTCCACATTGTCAAAGAACATTTCGAGCCAAAATAGGCCTTATCAGCCATCTTAGAACTCACGGCTCCACACCTTCAACCCCACTGGATGAAATGAATGGTCATCATCATTCTTGATGGACAAACAACAGTTAGTGATCAAACAGGTTGCGACTGTATGTATAATGATTGGTGGTGTCTTTGATTTCTTGTGGAAGATTGTTCCACAACTGAGTGGCAGAGTATGCTAAGCTTGTTTTATATAAGTTTATCCTAGGTTTAGGGACACGGAGTATATTTTGTCGTTCGCTATGTCTTGCATTATATTTAAATAATGCGTCGCAATCAACTCCAAAATGTTGTGAGACTGGCAACTTCGCACTGAAGAATCGAAATAAGCCAACATCCAAGCAGCCGTGAATATGAATTGGCCAATAAAGGGCATGTTAAGCGTGGCTGTGGGAGTACTTCACTGGGAGCCTTAAAGGTAGACGAAGAAAGAATGAAGAATAACGAACTCCTGTACCTGGGTCAATAAATGTGATTTGAAATAAAGGCAATAGGTGTGATACTAACCACATCACCCACGAGTGCCCATTGGTCTTTACAAATGTGGGTTTAGCACCATATACCTAACGTGTTTCGGGTATGTGAAAGATTCCTTTATGCACTAAGTCGTCCAGTTTCAAGAAAGCGTTCTGTGTGATAGGTATTTTATTTTTCTTTAAAAAAAAACTTAAATGTCGAGAGGATCGAATTTGCGCCGGGTTGTATCCCGTATAGCTCGGTCTCTTTCCGCATGGCAGCCTGCCGAAAGTGTCGCATAAAGTACGTACACCGTAGCTCCAGTGACGACCCCCGGTAGTCTGAGAAAAATGCACCCGTGAACCTAAATATGTAGCCCGGAATCGAACCCACAATCTTCGGAGCGCGAGGCAGACGTCTTGACCACTTCTCCACGGAGACTCCCTTTTTTTCTTTAAACCCAAATTATCACATTCAATGAGTAAATCTGCTGAGTTGAATGGCAGGGGGGGGGGGGGGGGGGTCTTAAGCCTGAGAAATTAAGGACACCTGGCTAGTGCAGTCGCCACGAACTGTGCAAGTTAGGGGTGTCTTTTTGCCCCCGAAAGAAAAGATCTACACCTTACCGAGGATCCGAACCAGGATCTCCCGTAGGAGAATCCGGCATTCTAGCCACTTGGTCAGCTGCTCCTCTGACATTTTTTGTTTGTCTGTTTGGACAATGAGTAAATAATTAAAAAGACAAATGGAACTGGTAGTCATTACCAGAACAAAATCACCATCGATACAATGGACGTCCCGGTTAGAAAGCCTTCATCAGTACCCAAAATCAATAAGACAATTATAAATTTACATGGCTACAAAATGTCATTTAGCTTTCACGCGTAGCTCCACGAAACGTCTTAACGACATAGCAAACGAAAATTAAATACTGTGTTTCCCCGAAATTAAGAACTACGCCTACAATAAGCGCTAGAACTATTTTTCAGGGTGCTTTTAGTATAAGACCCACGCCTAAAATAAACTCTAGAACTATTTTTCAGGGTGCTTTTAGTATAAGACCCACGCCTAAAATAAGCTCTAGAACTATCTTTCAGGGTGCTTTTAGTATAAGACCCACGCCTAAAATAAGCTCTAGAACTATCTTTCAGGGTGCTTTTAGTATAAGACCCACGCCTAAAATAAACTCTAGAACTATTTTTCAGGGTGCTTTTAGTATAAGACCCACGCCTAAAATAAACTCTAGAACTATTTTTCAGGGTGCTTTTAGTATAAGACCCACGCCTAAAACAAGCTCTAGAACTATCTTTCAGGGTGCTTTTAGTATAAGACCCACGCCTAAAATAAGCTCTAGAACTATCTTTCAGGGTGCTTTTAGTATAAGACCCACGCCTAAAATAAGCTCTAGAACTATCTTTCAGGGTGCTTTTAGTATAAGACCCACGCCTAAAATAAGCTCTAGAACTATCTTTCAGGGTGCTTTTAGTATAAGACCCACGCCTAAAATAAGCTCTAGTTAACATCGTCAGCTAGAATGAAGTTATTAAACGTGTACATACATTCAAGTACTTTGTTGATGGCATGGACTTTTCTAAATAACAACTCTCTAACATGATTGCTATGTGTGAAACTGCAGTGTTTATGGGCCTAGGATCTTAAACGACAATTAATCAGAAGTAATTCTGAATTTGGAGAGTTAATTCGGTGTACCAGAAGAAAATGACATGACTGTATTTGAATAAATGAAGATTTTTATATCTGAAAAAAAAAAAAAACAATAATAATAATAATAATAATAAGACATCCCCGAAAATAAGCCCTAGTGCATTTTTGGAAGCTAATATTAATATAAGACCCGATCTTATTTTCGAAGAAACACGGTAGTGAGCTCCGCAGTTTCGATCCGCGGCAGAGGGAAAAGAGGGCTTGGTCAGTATAAACCCCGACCACGAGACACCAGCCCCTCAGCATCCCAAACGGGGTATGAATGGAAATAGAAACACGCTATCCGTTTCGCATCAGATGAAGACTGTCCACACTTTTTAATCATGACATTATAGGGGTAAACAGGAGTACATCGTGACAGCGGTGAATTTGGAGGGGAGGAGAAGCAGAGGGAGACCAAGAGAAAAGGTGTTAAACAGTTGATATCATAGCATGGAGAAACATCAGTATCAGAAATGATAAGCCATTCGCGAAACAGAAGGATGGGGACAGACACGATCACCAACGACACACAACATGGACTGTAAGAAGATGATTGGTCACTTAAAACGACATAACAACTTACTGGAGACAATCATGGGGAGCACGTTGAGAACACGAGAGCTGGAAGGAGTCAAAGATTGTAGCCATGGTGAAATAGATTGTAGGCATTGTAGAACTGTTTGTAGAATTGTTTGTAGGATTGGTGAAACAGATTTTAGATATGGTAGATTAGGTTGTAGGAGTGTTGAAATAGATTGTACATATGGTAGAATAGGTTTTAGGATTGGTGAAATAGATTATACATATGGTAGAATACTTTGTCGGAGCTGTAAAATAGGCTACAGGAATGACAGACTAGATTGTAGGCATCGCAGAATATGTTGTAAGGAGGGCGAAATAGTTATCTTTTACAGGATGTTGCAATCAGCTCCAGCATTTATTGTCTGTATGTGATTTACTACTACTTTAATTCAACGCGGTCGGCTTCCAACCGCGGCTAATTCTGGACTCTCTAAGTCGTGGAATTATGAAATTGTGCTTCGCTATCACCAAAGCCACAGGTGCTACTTATGTGAAGTAAAATAGATCATACAGCCAACGCGACAACTAAATACGCCAATAACATTATAGATATGACCTTCCTTCCCCCATACCTACTGCAGACTTCTAGCTGACGTAGGTACACATTCCACTTATGAATAATTAACCCACACAGACAGGCCAGCTATTTTGGATGACATACCTGTTAGCGTACCCCTCGTGTCATTTGTCTACTTTGCGCTAACAGCTTCAGATAATTAAGACGCTAACCCACTTTTAGCGATGAAAGTTTGCTGGCGTCGACACTCGACAAAGCCAGATACCATTCGGAAATGGAAATCTGCAGACGATTTTCCCAATGGAACTTGAAAAGAGTTGTGCCTGATTAACGAACGCCCTGGTGTCCAAGCGGCTTTCTTGTCTGTGGTTCTGTTTAAAGAGCTCTCCATCACTGCAATGGAAGAACAGATGTGCTGGGGACTCCAGCAAACAGATAACGGGATTTCTGCGGGATAAATGACCTGGTTCTGACAGATACACAAACAAATCTTCTGTATTGTTTCGTGGCACTATTTCTGAGCTTTGGCGGTTTTGTTTTTAGAGTTGACAGCTTTTAATTAGGCATCTTTCTGCAAAGACAAGGGCAGATTCGGAGTTTTAAATCTTGATCTGGGTTCCCAGGTCGACCTAAATAGAATGGGTACTGGGAAATCGCTTGGCATGCATCCATTAATCCATCCGCTGATGGAAATTGAAATATTTTGGTCACTTCAAACGTCACGACAGTTTGGAGAAAACAATAATGAAGGGGTATATGCCTGGAAAGAGAGGAAGAGGAAGGCTAAAGAGAATATGGGTGTAGGGTGTGGCGGATGATCTCCAGGTGGGTGTATCGGACGAGGGACATCTTGCTTATGATCGATAGGTTTTCTAGAAAGTTGTTATGGTTCTGCAAAGGACATGTTACTGAATGAATAAATGAATGAATGAATGAATGAATGAATGCATGAATGAATGAATGAATGAATGAATGAATGAATGAATAATGATGCCATTAATAAATTTACTCATCTATCTATCTATCTATCTATCTATCTATCTATCTATCTATCTATCTATCTATCTATCTATCTATCTATCTATCTATCTATCTGTCGGTCGGTCGGTCGGTCGGTCGGTCGGTCTGTCTGTCTGTCTGTCTGTCTGTCAGTCTGTCTGCCTACCTGTCTGTCTGTCTGT
Source organism: Cepaea nemoralis (assembly GCA_014155875.1). NCBI lineage: Eukaryota > Metazoa > Mollusca > Gastropoda > Stylommatophora > Helicidae > Cepaea > Cepaea nemoralis. The sequence continues at coordinate 2,166 of JACEFZ010024198.1, read as the reverse complement.
CTGTCTATTCATCCATCCGTATATCTATCCATCTGTCCGTACGTCCCTCCATGCATCCATCTGCCCGTCCGTCTGTCAGTCTATCTATCTCTCAATGTATGTATCTGCCTGCCTACTTGCCTTCATCAATCTTTGATACATCTACGATAGCATATAGCTGTCTGTCTGTGAGTGTTTTCAATGCCGAGCCAAATATATCACCTACTCACCACTGCTTTATGTGTATATGATATAATCGATATCTGTACATATTTCATTATTTCATCAATATTTTTCTCTCATTAATGTGGCTGTCTCTGACCTAGTTTTTAACATTTATCTAACTTAGTTTTTAACATTTATCGGACCTAGTTTTTAACATTTATCTAACTTAGTTTTTAACATTTATCGGACCTAGTTTTTAACATTTATCTAACTTAGTTTTTAACATTTATCGGATTTATCATTTTATATTTAAATACTCAAACAATGAGAAATATTTAGGGGTTGATTTCCTTGCTAGTTGGTCAAGCATTTGAGGGAAAATGTACATAAATTCACTTACGTTTAAATTACAAGTTGGAAGCCATGTCTATTCGTCAGCGTTCGAAATTTAACCAAGTAATAGAAACGACATGTCCGCAACACGAGTAATCAGACCAGTAAGCTTCTCATTTCAGCAGCAGACCTCTAGTTTGTGTGAATTTTTCGGCCTATTTGATTTTTTACCACTCTAGGGTGTCGGCCCTGTTGGTTCATGACTGCCGAATGATTTTCATCTGTTCTGTTTGCGTAATATTACAAGTCAACTTGCAAACGTGATTGAAGCTGTTAACTTGTGTGTCTCACTTCTCCTAAATGCATGACACCCCATGTCCCATCGCCTCTCCTTTATGCATAACACCTTATGTCATCTCCTCTACTTTAAGTTGGCATCCCAAATCCCATCGCCTCTCCTTTATGCATGACACCTTATGTCCCATCTCCTCTACTTTATGTTGGCATCCCAAGTCCCATCGCCTCTCCTTTATAAATGACACCCCATGTCTCATCTCCTCTCCTTTATAGTTGACACCCCATGTCTTATCACCTCGCCTTTATAGATGACACCCCATGTCTCATCACCTCGCGTTTATAGATGACACCCCATGTCCCATCACCTCGCCTTTATACATGACACCCCATGTCTCATCTCCTCTCCTTTATAGATTACACCCCATGTCTCATCACCTCGCCTTTATAGATGACACCCCATGTCCCATCACCTCGCCTTTATACATGACACCCCATGTCTCATCTCATCTCCTTTATAGATTACACCCCATGTCTCATCACCTCGCCTTTATAGATGACACCCCATGTCTCATCACCTCTCTTTTATAGATGGCACCCCATGTCCAAACACCTCGCCTTTATCCATGACACCCAATCTCGCCTCTCCTTTACGCATGACACCCCATGTCCCACCTCCTCTCCTTTATGCATGACATCCCATGTTTCATCTCCTCTCCTTTATCCATGACATCCCATGTCCCATCGCCTCTCCTTTATAGATGACCCCCATGTCCCATCACCTCGCTTTTATCCATGACACCCCATCTCGCCTCTCCTTTACGCATGACACACCCACGTCCCACCTCCTCTCCTTTATACATGACACCCCATGTCTCATCTCCTCTCCTTTATACATGACACCCCATGTCTCATCACCTCTCCTTTATAGATGACACCCCATATATAATCTCCTCTCCTTTATAGATGACACCCAATGTCTCATCTCCTCTCCTTTATAGATGACACTCCATGTCTCATCTCCTCTCTTTTATAGATGACACCCCATGTCTCATCTCCTCTACTTTATAGATGACACCCCATGTCTCATTACCTCTCCTTTACAGATGACACCCCATGTCGCATCTCCTCTCCTTTATAGATGACACCCAATGTCTCATCACCTCTTCTTTATAGATGGCACCCCATGTCTCATCTCCTCTATTTTATACATGACACCCCATGTCTCATCACCTCTCCTTTATAGATGACACCCCATGTCTCATCTCCTCGCCTTTATACATGACACCCCATGTCTCATCTCCTCTCCTTTATATATGACACCCTATGTCTCATCTCCTCTCCTTTATACATGACACCCCATGTTTTTTTCCCCCCTTTTTTTCCTCTCCTTTT
>JACEFZ010024197.1:0-11467 GCA_014155875.1 Cepaea nemoralis | reverse complement strand
GGGGTTGTGGGGAGGAAAGCCCCGGGTGTGCAAAATTGATCTGGGGAGGGGGGGACCGAGTGTACTAATTGCCGGTGTGAAAGCTAACCTCTCTTAGCGAATATAGCAGCGAGTTATTAAGTGCGAGGAATGAAATTGAATTGTGTTATGAACGCACGAATGACTGCTATGGCTGAGTGTCACTTGCCATTGTTGTAGATATAATTACTTGTGATATCTTTCTTCTTCTTCGTTCATCCGGAGTTTTTTTTTTCCGGATGTGATTGCGTTGTGCCTGTTTACAGCAGAGCTGGTTCTTGCGCCGTTAGGCCGACACATCCGACTTCTGCGGGCATTTGTTGACCGGGTTAACCTTCCCGGACTTGTGATATAATTCCTTGTGATACAAATATTTGCGTAATGATTATATGTATTCATTAACTGCTACTGACGTTTTGCAAGAATAAATAATGTTACACTACATGCAAATGTTTGATATCTCACTGAGTACATGTAGACATACTCACTGTCACGTTTAGAACGACGAGCTAGTGTTACTTATATTTATAACACGTTGACAGGATAATTAATTAGGGGGCTTGCGTCCGTTTTGGCGTAACCCCAGGACAGTCTAAAATAGACATTTAAATTGAATAGATAGAGTTTTGAATGATCTTGGGCTAGCCAAGAAAAATTAATATCATGTACACCTGTTACGACGAAAATTTGAGAAACAAGACAGAGAACCAACCATCTGATCGACAGAAATTATACATAGTTGCACTGTAAAAAATTACAATATAGTATCTTTCCTTTAATATATGACATTTGACAGACACAACCTCCCACCATACTAATATTTTTTGTTCCCACTACAGAAAAAATGTACATCCATGTATAGATGTTGTATTGCCAAGTATTATATTTCTCCTATCAGCAGTGAAACAAGCCATGGTACTGAAGAAAATCCACCTATTCCAGATAAGTACTTTTATATGTATTAGTTAGTCTTTCCTCTTGAGCCTAAGGCGGCGCATAGGGCAGAAGTCCTGTCTCTCCATGCCTGGCGGTTCGCTGCTATCTGTTGTAGATCTTGGATATTTACTTGGCCATTGAATGAGCCTTCTCTAATGATGGTTCTACGCAGGGTCTCTCTTGGTCTTCCCCGTTTTCTTTTCCCTACCGGTGACTATATGAGGGCTTGGTAGGGGAGTCTTGTCTTGTCCATTCTGAGTACATGGCCGATGTAGTTCCAACGGCGTCTTCTTATGAAATTGGATACTGTATCTTGCTTAGTCTCTTGTCTTATTTGCGAATTGGTTCTGAAGTCTGTCCAGTGGATGTTTAGAAGTCTTCTAAGACATTTGTTCTCAAAATTGTCTAATTTTTTATCTAAAGCTACCGTTGATTTCCAACTTTCACATCCATACGTTAACACTGGAATCACACAAGAGTTGAAGATTTTAAGTTTTGTGTGTTTGCTGAGTGTCTTTGACTTCCAGATGTTTGACAGTTTATTGAAGGCACTAGATGCCAGTGCGATTCTAGATGATATTTCTGGTGTTGAGTCCCCTGTGGATGTCATTTTGCTTCCTAAATTGCTTCCTTTTGCTTTATATGTATATTGCAGATTAAAGCAGAACTCTATTTTTTTTCTGCTGTGTATAACATTGTAAAGTATCCCTACATACTAAGTTGACACAATCAAGTGAAATAAATTAGTTTTATTGAAATTGTTATAAAAGAAAACTGTGATAATGCCAACATTAAAAGATTGTGTAGAAGCTGGCAAAGAATTAGGTTATTCTGGCGATAAGCTTGCAGAATGGGCTGAGAACAGATTCAACGAGATTGCTGCCGCAGAAAGAGAAGAAAGGCCACAGGAACGCTTGTATAAGAAAGAATTAGCAGAAATGTCAATGAGAGAGAAAGAGAAACAGTGAGAAATTGAGTCTAAGACACAGATAAAGATAAAAGAACTAAAGGTTGAGTCACAAGTACATATTGCAACCAGTAAATTAAAAAGTAAGGAAGAAGAACATAAATTAAAAAAATATCAGGGTATTGTAAAACCATTTTGTGCAGGAGATTCCATCTCAGCCTGGTCTGAGAATTTTGAAAAATTAATGCAATACCATGAAATCCCAATGGAAACTGGACAATTATATATATATATATATATATATATATATATATATATATATATATATATATATATATATAAATATATATATAAAACAGAGTGTTTGTGGCTTTGTGTGTATGTGTGTATTGGATGCGTTCGATAACGGTACATCCGATTGAGATGAAATTTTCTACACGTCTTCCTTTCATTCCTGTGCAACCGACTGTAATAGTTTCTTAGTGTAAAATCTTCTACTTATTTAATAACATTTACTTTTTCATTTTTCATTATATAATTTCTATATAGCAGGGGGACTTCACTCTAGAAAAGTTATTTCAAGGGGCATAACTTTTAATAACATTTCTATATACTTTATAGTCATATTGTTGGACTTACTTGCACTATTGTTAAACTCTTTGTCTATAGTTATTTTCAGGCATATGAGTTATAATAAATAATGATATAATCTTTAAGGCATTTTCAAAGTTTTCATAAAAATAATGCATAATGCATAACATTGTAACCCATCTTTTTCTGCTTAAAGAACTTATCAACTGTCATGTCGGTGATTAAAAACAGTTTTCATTAAAAATAATGAATGGTGTGTGGAAGGACATTCTTTTAAGTTACTGTGCGCCAGGAGCTGGGCGAAACCACGCCGGGTCAGATAGATAGACAGACAGACAGATAGTCGGGAACGGAAGCTTATTTGACTACTTATATGAATTAAATGACATGCTCCCCACCAGGGACTGGGTGAAGCCGGGCCGGGTCAGACAGACAGACAGATAGACAGACAGACAGTCGGGAACGGGAGAGCTTATATGACTACGTATATGAATTAAATGAGATGCTCCCCACCAGGGACTGGGTGAAGCCGGGCCGGGACAGACAGACAGATAGACAGACAAACAGATAGTCGGGAACGGGAGAGCTTATATGACTACGTATATGAATTAAATGAGATGCTCCCCACCAGGGACTGGGTGAAGCCGGGCCGGGTCAGACAGACAGACAGATAGACAGACAGACAGATAGTCGGGAACAGGAAAGCTTATATGACTACTTATATGAATTAAATGAGATGCTCCCCACCAGGGACTGGGTGAAGCCGGGCCGGGTCAGCCAGACAGACAGACAGACAAACAAGCAGACAGACAGACTGATAGATAGATAGATCCACTCCAGGGCCTGGGCGAAGCCGGGCCGGGTCAGCTAGTATATATATATATATATATATATATATATATATATATATATATATATATATATATATATATATATATATATATATATATATATATATCATCAAGTGCCGTGCCGGCTGGCGTAGGCGTTCATGGCTCTCCACAGATCTCGGTCTTTGGTGTTCTGGATCAACTCTGCTGATGATATTCCTCCATGCCACCGTCTCAGTCCGTCCAGCATCATTTCTCTTGGTCTGCCTCTGCCTCTCTTCCCCTCGATCTTTCCAGTTGTCACGATGTTCTCCAATGCCTCTCTTCTCATCACATGACCAAAGAAAGATGTTTGTCTCTTTCTTATTGTTGTATATAGTGTTCTAGTTTCATTAGCCTCTTTCAGGCAATCGTTGTTAGTTACTCTGGCAGTCCAAGGAATTCGCAACATTCGTCTTAAAAACCACATCTCTGTTGCTTCTAAGTTCTTCCTAATTTGTTCATTTACATTCCAAGATTCGCTGCCATACAGCAAAACTGGTTCTATATAGCATTTTAGTACTCTCTTTCTTACATTCATTGATAGCGACTTATTGCATAAGATACTCTTCATTTTCTGAAATGCTGTCTTTGCCTGCCCTATTCTGCTCTTAATCTCTTTTGTACATCTTCCATCTGATGTTATAAGTGCCCCTAGGTATTTAAAATTATCCACTTGGTTGAGAATTTCCCCTTCTATTTCTATGTCACATTTTGGCGTCCCCATTTTCTTTGATATCACCATTGTTACTGTTTTCTTGATATTCAAGGACAGTCCTTTCTGTGCACTCTCTGTTACTACACTGTCCAACAATTGTTGTAGGTCTGTTGCATTATCCGCTACCAATACTGTGTCATCTGCATAGCGTATATTGTTTATATTATATCCTCCGATTAGTATTCCTGGCTTCTCTTTGATCTCTCTCATTATTACTTCGCTATACAGGGAGAAGAGATCGGGTGACAAGACACACCCCTGTCGTACTCCTAGCTTTATCTGTTCGTAACTACCCTCTTTATTTCCCATTTTAATTGCTGCTACTTGGTTCCAGTATATATTCTTTATTATTCTTAAATCTTTCCCATCAATGTTGATATCTTCCAACATTTTAATCAGCTCATCATGTTTTACTTTATCAAATGCCTTAGTATAATCTATGAAGCATAAATATATGTCTCTTTGTTTCTCTATTGATCTTTCTATTAGTGTTCGTAATATATATATTGCATTGTTTGTACCCTTTCCTTCCATAAAACCATACTGTTCTTCACTAATTTCCATTTTTATTTTCTTTCTTGTTCTTCTCATTATAATTCTGAGTAGAAGCTTAGTGACATGGTTTATGAGGTTAATTGTACGAAAATCTTCACAATTCAATTGCTCCTGGTCTTTTTGGTATAGCTATAAATACAGATTTCAGCATATCACTGGGTAAATATCCACTACTGTAAATATCATTCAACATTTTGGTTAATATATCTACTCCAAATTCTCCCAACTACTTCTAATTCTTCTATTGTGATTTCATCTGGCCCAGCTGTTTTTCCTTTCTTCATATGTTTCATAGCATCAGCGACTTCTTCTTTTAGAATAGGTGGGCCTTCTAAGTTACTTTCTTCTGTTAATTCTTCCCTTTCTCCATTATATAATTCTCTTATATACTCATTCCACCTCTTCATTATAGCACCTTCCTCCAATAAAGTCTGTCCTGTTTTTGATTTCAAACACCCTGTATTTATTCTTATTGTTCTTCCTGTGAGCTCGCTGATTTGTCTGTACATACTTTTTTGATCTTTAATGGAATTTAATTCAATTTTTCTGCATTGCTCATTTAACCAACTTTCTTTTGCCTTCACACATTTATCTCTTATTTCTTTATTTATCTTAGCATACTCTTGTTTGTCATTTTTATTCTGTTTCCTTTTGTCCATCAACCTTAAGATTTCTTCATTCATCCATTTTTTCTTAGTTTTTGGCTTCTCTCCGGTAATATTTCTTTGCTAGTTTGATGAATGGAGTCCCTTAACATTTCCCATTGTTCATCTATACTCTGTATTTTAGCTATTGCATTGTACCTATTTTTCACAGTCACTCTGTATTGTTCTTGAATTTCTTTATCTACTTTCAGAACCTCTTTATTAAGTCTCAAGTTCTTAACCATTTTTTCCCCTCTCTTTAATCTTACTTTTATTTGTCCACATAGTGGTACATGATCACTGTTACCGTCAGCACCAGGCATTGTCTTTACATTAATTAATGCATTTCTAAATCTTTTATTAATAAGTATGTAGTCAATTTGGTTGCGTATTTTCATATCAGGGCTTTTCCATGTGTATAGTCGTCTTTTATGGTGTTTAAACCATGTGTTTCCAATTATCATATCATTAATATTTGCCCATTCTATTAGTTTCTCTCCTCTTTCATTTCTTGTACCTAAACCGTAATTCCCCACTATATCCTCTATTTTTCCCTTTCCTACTTTTGCATTAAAATCTCCCAGTATTATTTTTATTTCTTGTGATCCAATTTGGGCTATTGCCATTTCTACTTCATCGTAAAAGTGTTTGTATATCTTCATCACTACTGCTTGTTGTTGGTGCATATACTTGTATAATATTTATATCTATTGGTTTGCCTTTGATTTTGACCATTATAACTCTATCTGAAATGCACCAGTATCCAGTCATAGATTTGGCTGTATTTTCATCAAATATTATTCCTACACCTTTTTCATGTGTGTCCCCTCCAGAATAAATTATTGTGTGTTTGTCGGTTATAATTTTGCCAGATCCCTTCCATCTCATCTCACTTATGCCTAGTATATTCATTTTCATGTTTTCCATTTCTCTTAGAACATTGTTTAACTTTCCTAGCTCATTTAATGTCCTAACATTCCATGTTCCTACTCTAAATTTATTTAGTTTAGTTATTGTTTTAGTTTTGCCATCAGTAGCTGGATGACGGTCTGGTGTCACCTGTGGCTCATGACTGTCCCTACCGGACGAGGATGTCCTAAGACAGCCATTAACGTCGTTCACAATTTCTGAAATGTGTGTCGTCATGAAATCTTGGGAAGATAATGTGGTGGTTTCCCCTTGCCTTCCACATTCACATAGTGGTCTTTTAACTCTGCCTTTGACAGCCATTTCCGACTGTCAGGACAAGTGAGTGCCCTGCTCTGCTCAGCTGCAGAGTTGTCCACTTATTCCGGTGGATACTCGGTCCCCAGAGCTGTGTTAGCCACACCGTAGTGTGTTTCCATCCTCTACCACGGGGAGGTGCAGTTGGGATTTTCCCTTCATAAAGTTATGGTCTATGACCAAAACTCTCCAGTACTTTTTAGAGGATATATATATATATATATATATATATATATATATATATATATATATATATATATATATATATATATATGCGTAATCTTGCCCTAGAACCTTTAAAGTCATTGAGTCTATACCACAAGAACTGAGAAAAGACTATGATTATATCCATCAGAGAATCATGCAACATTTCTTGCTAGATGCCCCTGGATATCAGGCCCAATTTTCCAATGTAAGGCCTAAATCCAACCAAACGTTCATTGACTATGTGTCACAAATTCAAGACATTTTAATAAATGGATAAATGCTGCTAAAGTGAACAAGAGTTTTGAGAAGTTAAGAGATTTGATGATAATGAATAAAATTATATCATCTATACCAACCTCATTTGTCAAATTTTTGCAACAATCTGATTGTGAGACTATTGAACAATTAGAACGTAAAGGGTCTGCCTACTTCACATCAAACATAGATATTTTCACATTAAACACCAGTAAGAATAACATAGTAGCTGCAGCGAATGTCAAACCAACGAAACCATTCACTTATAAAAACAAACAAAAGTCACACTTACCACCATGTCCATACTGTAAACTTTACACCATCAATTTCAAATGTGCGATAAAAATCCAGGGTACCGAGCTCACTTAGAGATGATGGTCAATAAACAACAGACCAAACGAAACAATTACAAGAGAGCTATAAAATGCTTCTTCTGTAAAAGTCTAGGACATTATTCAGCACGTTGTGAAGGTCGCCGAATGTTAAAAAGTGCAAATGCAGCACTAATTGACACCTCGTCAGAAAGTGAGAGTGAATGCGAAGAGATTGTACAATCAGAGGATAATGCTCTAGCAGCGATTGACATATTTAATTTTGATAAGTGTGAAATATGTGATAAATTTCATGCAGATGGCGTTTTAGAATGTGGCCATACTGTTCCATACTCATGTGAAAATGCTAATGCTGTTATTTCCTCCAGAGGAAAACTAAACTTTCACATTGGTTTAGTAAATAAAAAACCATGCCAAGACTTCCTTGATTCTGGCAGCACTTTGATTGGTCTTAGAAAAGATTTTGTAAATACAGAAAATTATACAGGCCAATTTGTAAATTGCCGAACATTTTCTGGCAATGTGGAGAAATATCCACTGGCGATTGCATATATTTGTACACCTCTTTTATCAGGAAAATTTACCTTTGCAGTATTAGATAATCCATGTACAGATTTAATTTTATGATGTTTGCCGGATGTTAAGAACTGTACCCAAAACGAAATTAAGGCTTGGGAATAAATCCACCTCAATCAAGCTAATGCTGTCACTAGGTCAACGACAGCAAGAGAACAAGACGACCAACAAACTGAGTCACCACCAGACAAAAAAGATCTGTTGTCGACATCTTGGCAAGGGCCATTTAAATTCTCAGAAACATCTCGAATGTTGATTATGAAATATGTACGAAAGATAAATGTAAAATTGCTCATGTCAATATGTTAAAGCCATACTATTGCAGACAAGAAAACTTGACAGCAGACGAAATAGCTGCAACCACTGTCATCAGCCAGACAGACGCTGACAATAGCGAAAACTCCGTAGCAGCAGTTAACGACACAGGAACAATTGACAATATAAGCATCTGTTCCAAGCTGACGGACGGTCAAAGACAGGAAATAAAAGACTTACTAATAGAGTACAGGAAAAATTTTTCTGACATTCCTGCCAAGACAGACAGAATTCAACATTCTATCATCTTAACAGACAACTCTCCCATTAAATGCAAACCATATTCCATTCCCTTACATTATAGGGACACTTTTGACAAGGAAATCCTCAGTCTAGAATCACACGGGATAATCCACAAATCCCAATCTGAGTATTCCTTCCCAATAGTCCTTGTCAAGAAAAATGATTCCACCATCCGTCTCTGCGTTGATTATAGAAAATTGAATGCTGTAACTAAAACAGACGCAGAACCAATTCCAAACTGTGACGACCTTATACTTAACATGGCACAATATATTATTTTTTTCTAAATTGGATCTGACCAAAGGCTATTGGCAGATACCAATAGACAGCAACTCCATACATCTGACAGCCTTTGCTACACCTTTAGGGCTCTATGAGTGGCGATTTCTTCCATTTGGTTTACGTAACGCTCCAGCCACTTTCGTTCGTCTTACTAGACAGTTACTCCATGGTTTACCAAATATACAAACTTACATTGATGACATCTGTATCAAACTGAATACATCTGAATACATCTGAATACAACTGACTGGACAACCCATATACAGACTTTGAGACAAGTGTTTGATCGAGTCACATTATTTGGACTCATCATAAAACCCCCCAAGGTAGAACTTGCCTTTGATGAAATTGAGTTTTTAGGACATAAAATCTCCAAAGGCAATCTCAGTACAGATGACAAAATTGTTTCGAACATCTTAAATATCACGATGCCTATAACAAAGAAACAAATCAGAAGCCTATTAGGCCTTGACAATTATTACAACAAGGTCATACCGAACTTAGCGCAACTGACAAGTGTTTATTTAGATCTTTTGAGATCAAAAGCAAAAATTGATGTACAGAGTGCTACTTTAAAACATGCAGTATCACAAATTAAACATTATTTTTCTAATGTACCCATCTTACACTTGCCTAACAAGGACCTTCCTAATATTCTAAGGACAGATGCCAGTGCCACCACAATTTCGGGCGTCTTACTTCGGACCTACAACGGCATAAACCACCCAGTAATTTACGTGAATAGAAAAATCTTCCCAGCCGAATCTCGTTACAGTTTATCTCAGCTGGAATGCCTAGCTATTGTATACTGCGTCACGAAACTGACGAAATACCTTGCCGGAACACACTTCCTTATCGAAACGGACAGTTCTCCAATGTTAGTAATACAACAGGGACAGCCCAAAAATAATAAAATACATCTATAGGCCCTGTTACTACAAGATTACTCATTTTCCATCAGATATATAAAAGGAGTAGATAACATTATCGCTGACCTGCTGACAAAACCTTCGGACCTACCAGTCACTGAGATCAACCAGCCAACAAGACCACCAGTCAACTAAGTTAACTTATTTATTACAATCATTTTAATTAAATATTACTATTTTTAATTAAGTTTCACAGAAATAGCAAATGATTTGCAAGACGAGAATTGAAGTGACTCAGAACCATCAAAGATATCCGAATACTTCTTTTTATGGGCCAATTAGGTCCATGTGGTATCATACTAAAATCACTCGGTGGCGGTGATCGTCAGTTTCTTCTAATACCACCACCTGATTGGTTAGCATGATCGACAGCTCCTTGCAATACGCCCTAAGGTCTGTCAAATTGGCCCTATCTTTTTTTTTGGATATCCGCTTCCTTTGCTACTATGTGAGCAGTAATGTGTTTCTGTGCTTTAGAGGTATGGGTGTCTAAGGGTGTCGTCCTTTCTCGTGATGCTACTTTGGATGTCTGGTGGTGTGCTCTTATGTGTCGTTGTAGGTTATCCTTCCTATTATACAGATTGTCACATATCTGACAGGCATATATTTCATCATTACGGCTGTGAATGGTCTCACTGTTGGGGGTGGAGTGTTGAAACAGCGTGAAGGTTTTGTCACAAGTGGCACACTGGTGGTGGTAGTCTGCAACTTGAGTAGATATTACACTATGAGGTTGCCCAAAAATATACATGTGGCTCGGTCCTCTGGTGTGGTGATGATGTTGTTGAGGCAGTTTTCGCATTTGATTCTGGTGTAGATGTATCCATAGGTGCCTGCTGCTGTGTTCTCATGTGTCGTTGTAGATTGTTATTTCTGTTGAAAAGTTGTCCCCAGATATAACATAAGTGTACTAGATCCTGATGGGTGTGAATGGTCCGAACGTGGCGAGTGAACTTATCACAAAAGGATTTGTCGCACACTGAACACACGAAAGCATATTTGCTAGTACTGGTTATATTGATAGACCAAAACGTTCTTGTATATGAATAATTCACACAACTGTGTTGTTCTGTACTGTCAAGTTTTACAAAGCACTAACGAAAGTTCTACATGTTCGCTTTTTTTTGTACAAGCGCAAACAGTTCTGATGTATACACAAGCAATGCGAGGACTAAATCTCTATAAGCAATGCGAGGACTGAATCTCTATAAGTACTGGTCTCAACACAAACAATATATGTTTCACTGTTTTATCATAGCTCAGATACCGACATCACCGACATGTCACTACCCGAACAACGATAAGCGAGTACTGTTTATCACACCAGCCTGTTTCACAAATAACTATGTGGCGAAAGTTGTCGGTTAGCACGTGGACAATGGTGAAATATTTGCTGTAACACAAACGGCTGGCACAGAGTTCACAAAAAACGCCTTCTATTCTATACACTATCTGCCTTGTGCACACGACACTACAGTGGTGACTTGGTGTTTTGTACACAACATTTTTTCTCACACAACCGCCCGCCCGCCTCCGTGCGACCGATGAGTCACGTCTTCACGCCACCGTCCGCCCACTTAATGACTTTTGCATACGATGACATTGGGACCCGCCAACCTAGGATACTGGAGTAGTGTATTGAGGCGTCTACACACATATTATTCCTCCAGAATCTGGCGGCTGAAGGGTTTATGAAGGAAATATGGGGCAAATTGTCGACTCGGTAAAAATATTTTGTGTGGGAACGGTTTTTTTTTGACGGGTGTGAAAGTAATTAAGGTAAAAGTATTCGTTGGGAATAGAAAGCGGGTTTATGAGTGGGGACTTACTAGAAAGAGAGGGCAGGATAAGGGGTGTTTAAATTTA
>JACEFZ010024196.1:0-43086 GCA_014155875.1 Cepaea nemoralis | reverse complement strand
ATATAAGCAGTCTCCATACATATAGCAGTCTCCATACATATAGCAGTCTCCATACATATAGCAGTCTCCACACATATAGCAGTCTCCATACATATAACTGTCTCCATACATATAGCAGTCTCCATACATATAGCAGTCTCCATACATATAGACTGTCTCCATACATATAACAGTCTCCATACATATAACAGTATCCATACATATAACATGTATATCAGCTTCCTGACCCGGATGATGCTTTGGAATTCTGGATGAAAACCTTTATTGATGTTTTTGATAGACATGTGCCAATCAAGGAAGTTCGAGTAAAACACCACGTCAAGTTACCTTGGATCACACAGGAAATACTTGAAATTATGAGAGACAGAGATAAAGCACATAAAAAGCGGGATCTCAACGTATACCGTACTCTTAGAAACAAAGTTCAATATACCATACGACGGGAAAAGAAAAATTACTTTAAGAACTTAGTAATAGATAAAACAAACAGTAAGGATATATGGAAGGCAATTAACACTTTGACAAACAAGTATAACTCCCGAAATTCCTTACCATCAAATCATATTACATGCGACCAATTCAGTAAGTTCTTTCAAACTGACATAGACCAGTTGAAGGCTTCAATACCTAATTCTCCTTGCAACTTATCTTTGCTGTCATCGTTTTGCGAGAGTAGATGCTCCCGCGATATTCTTTCCGACATACCGCCAATGACAATCACTGAAGTATTCACTTACCTCAGTAACCTAAAAAACACAACCTCATCTGGCTTAGGTGGAATCAGCAACCGGATTCTCCGTTGTGCTTCGCCAGTGATCAGTATATCACTAACCTATGTATATAATCAGTGTCTCACCAAAGGCCACTTTCCATCAGCTCTCAAAATCGCTAAAGTGTACCCTCTTCTTAAATCTGGTTCATTGGACAATGGTCTCCCGAACAATTACAGACCCATTTCTTTACTATCATCACTATCTAAGCCACTAGTAGGAATTGCCGTAGTGAGAGCGATTCACGCTATCACTATGAACTAACACGCACGAATAAATCAAGGAAAGTCAGTGTGGAACTCATGATGATGATGAATAGCGAAGGGAGACTATTCAAAGAAGTTGTTATCACGTGACGGGAGTTGGGTAGTTCACGTGAAAACGAGACAGCTGGAGTCAGTCAGGCCAGGGTCTCGATAGAAGCAAGACGTGAAACTGTGTTAAAGCCGGGAAAGATTATTCACATCACTCCATTAGTGTAATAATTCCTCAGCAAGGGGCGAAAGTATTTCGTACAGTTGTGCGGCTGATTGAATAACCATTCAAAGCCTGTTTGCAGTGTGCCGAGTTTATGGCGGCTCAGCAATGCTCCACGCCAGACGTCAAGGGCGACGGCCGTAAGTGTGACCGTAGCGTAGTCAGACATTGTGTTAGAAATAACTGTGCAAATGAGACGATTGTCTCTCATCAAAGTTGTGAACATTACTCAGCTGCTTTGAATATGTACTTTGTATATTGATCACATGCCATCCCGCACCATTCGGGATTGTATGAGGATATTTGCTGTGATAATCGTCAACAATAAATATTGAAGA
Organism: Cepaea nemoralis; assembly: GCA_014155875.1. Lineage (NCBI taxonomy): Eukaryota > Metazoa > Mollusca > Gastropoda > Stylommatophora > Helicidae > Cepaea > Cepaea nemoralis. The sequence goes on along the minus strand of JACEFZ010024196.1, from coordinate 41,501 downwards.
ATGTCAAGGAAATCAGGTTGTTTAGTGTTTATATCCTATGAATGTTCCTGCTAAAGTCTATCATTGAGGCTGAGAAAACGAGCCAAGAATCAGCTCTGTGGCACATGATAGTGACATTCCCACATAATGGTGACATTCCATCATGATAGTGACATTCCAACATATTGGTGACATTCCAGCATGATGAGGACATTCCAACATGATAGTGACATTCCAACATTATAGTGACATTCCAACATGATAGTGACATTCCAGCATGATGGTGACGTTCAAACATAATGGTGACATTCCAATATGATAGTGACATTCCAACATAATGGTTACATTCCAACATGATAGTGACATTCCCACATAATGGTGACATTCCATCATGATAGTGACATTCCCACATGGTAGTGACATTCCAGGATCATGGTGACATTCCATCATAATGGTGACATTCTAACATAATGGTGAAATTCCAACATAATGGTGAAATTCCAACATAATGGTGACATTCCATCATAATTGTGACATTGCAAAATAATGGTGACATTCCAACATGATAGTGACAGCCAACATGATAGTGACATTCCAACATGATAGTGACAGTCCAACATAATGCTGTCATTCCAACATAATGGTGACATTCTAACATAATGGTGACATTCCAACATAATGGTGACATTCCAACATAATGGTGACATTCCAGCATAATGGTGACATTGCAACATAATGGTGACATTCCAACATGATTGGGACATTCCAACATGATAGAGACAGTCCACCATGACGGTGAAATTCCAACATGATAGTGACAGTCCAACATAATGATGACATTACAACTTGAAGGTGCCATTCCAACACGATGGTGACATTCCAGCATGATAGTGACATTCCAACATGATGGTGACATTCCAACATAATACTGACATTCCAACATGATAGTGACATTCCAACATGATGGTGAAATTCCAACATAATGGTGACATTCCAACATGATGGTGACATTCCAACATAATATTGACATTCCAACATGATAGTGACATTCCAACATGATGGTGACATTCCCACATGATAGTGACATTCCGAGATCACGGTCACATTCCCACATCATAGTGACATTCCAAGATCATGGTGACATTCCCACATGATAGTGACATTCCATGATCAAGGTGACATTCCCACATGATAGTGACATTCCAACATGAAGGTGACATTCCAATATGATAGTGACATTCCAGCATGATGGTGACATTCCCACATGATAGTGACATTCTAACATGATGGTGACATTCCAACAACAAAGGTGACATTATCTGTCTCAGACTGGAACTGCTTATTGCATTGACTGTCTGTCTATCCGTCCGTCCGTCCGTCCGTCCGTCTGTCTGTCTGTCTGTCTGTCTGACTGACTGACTGTCTGTCTGTCTGTCTGTCTGTCTGCTCGTCCGTCCACCTGTCTGTCAGTCTGAATGTCTGTCTGCCGGTCTGCCTGGACAGTAGTATTAATTCTATGTACCGCCCGTCCCCTCAGATTCCCCATCATGCCGCCTACCTTTACGACGCCGTCATCATCTATGCACACGCGCTGAAGCAGGTGATAGACGCAGGAGGGAGCTATCGTGACGGAAGAGCCATCACAAACCTCATACTGGGTCACACATACACTAGTAAGTATTACACTTCATTAGTGGGTCCGACATACATAATTTAGTATTAACACTCACATACTGGGTGGGACATATAGTAGTATTACAAGTGGCGTACTGGGTGGGACATATAGTAGTATTACAAGTGGCATACTGGGTGGGACATATAGTAGTATTCCAGCATGATGGGGAAACTCCATCATGATGGGGAAATTCCAAAATAATGAGAATATTCCAACATAATGGTGACATTCCAACATGATAGTGACATTCCAACATAATGGTGATATTCTAACATGAAAGAGACATTCAAACATAATGATGAGATTCCAACATAATGGTGACATTCCAACATGATAGTGACATTCCAACATAGTGGTGAAAATCCAACATGATAGTGACATTCCAACATAATAGTGACATTCCAACATAATGATGACATTCCAACATAATAGTGACATTCCAACATGATGGTGAAATTCCAACATAATGGTGACATTCCAACATGATAGTGACATTCCAACATGATAGTGAAATTCCAACATGATAGTGACATTCCAGCATGATGGTGACATTCATCATGATGATGACATTCCAGCATGATAGTGACATTCCAACATGATAGTGGCATTCCAACGTGATAGTGACATTCCAATATGATAGTGATATTCCAACATGATAGTGACGTTCCAACATAATAGTGACATTCCAGCATGATAGGGTCATTTTAACACGATTGTGATATTCCCACATGATAGTGACGTAGGATACACTGTGTGAACTAACATATGTATATAACCAGTTTCTCGCCAAAGGCCACTTTCCATCAGCTCTCAAAATCGCTTAATCCTCTTCTCAAAGCTGTCTCCTTCGACGATGATCTCTTTATTAATTATAGCCTATTTCCTTACTGTCATCACTATCTGAACCACTAGAAAAGCACATTGATAAAGCAACCTTACTATATTTATTTTGCAACAATCAAGATTTCGACCAAAAAATTCTTGCCAAACGGCCCTAACAAACCTGATAGAAAATTGGCACCTGAATATAAACAACTGTGGAGCGGCATTTATCGATTTCAGAAAAGCATTTAGTATGATAGATCATGTTATTGTAATTAAAAAACTAGAAACATTGAATGTTGGCCCTACTATAGTGACTCTAGTAAAATCTTTCATGTGAAACAGAAAACAAGTAGTATCACACAAAAAATCTCTGTCTCAAACAACTACCTTCAGTATTGGAGTACCTCAACGCTCTATTCTTGGCCCCCTATTGTTCGCCATATATATTAACGATATACCCTTGTATATTTCATCGTCCTGTAATCTATTTGCAGACGACTGTACAGTGTATACAAATTCTGAAAACTGTAATTCTCTGGGGTCCTCATTGCAACAAGAATCCGGTTTCAAGATGGCGACGGACGGTCGTGTTGTTTTGTGTTCGTTAACTTTTTCGCGTAGGGGATGGATTTATTCATCTCTTGCGTGTAATTGGTGTGCCAGGATGTAAAACCAGGAGTTTCTACTCAAGATCTGCGCGGGTGCTACGGAGTTCGTGCATCGAGCGAAGCCATCCTTGAGTGAATTTTCAGCAGCGTGTGTGGTTATCAGCAGTCTGTGTTTACGTTTTTTCAACATGGCGGAAGAACGGGGTTTTTCCGAGCGGTCAGCAGTCAACATAACGAAGCGGCGTGGTAGCCGTGCAGGGACAAAGAAGCAAGGTAAGCGCGGTGGTTTGAGGCGTTTTAGACTCAAGTGTCACCGTCTAGGACTCAGGAATATCCGTATTCTATATTGGAACTGTGCCAGTGTAAAACAACGGGGCTCTATTTTAGAAACCCTAGTTTACAGGAACGACATTGTAGCACTCCAGGAGACGAGACTGGGCGATCAGCTACTCCGAATTGCCGGCTTCAAATGTTTCTACAACAGACGACATCTGGGAACGGCGATTCTCGTTCGCGACAGCATGGTGGCGTCAGAGCTAGACATGTCCAGTTGGGACAGTGACGATATACAAATACAGGCGTTGAGAGTTCATTCCAGTATACCATTCGTGTTGGTTAATGTTTATGCCCGCAATGCGAGTATGGACGCCCAGAAGTGGCAGTGCTTAAGTGGCATATTAGGCCACGAGAGAAATGTTATTTTCTGTGGTGACTTCAACGCTAAAGGCAGAGCATGGGGAAACACTTCCTCCAATACACAAGGGGAGGAGCTCGAGACTGCACTGGAAACCATCGACCTGGTTTGTATTAACAGTGGCTGTGTCACCAGGACAGCAAGCCGTCCAGGCGATGAGGACAGTGCTATTGATCTGGCGCTAGTTTCACCTTCACTCACTACAGTGTGTAGATGGGGTGTCCTAGGACACCATGGCAGCGACCACCACCCTTGCAGCATATTGGTGGAGAAAGGCAGAACCAAGCAGCACAAGCTAAAGGTAAAGACGTTCCAGTATGACAGTACAGGGCAAGATGTGGTGAGTAAAATAAGACGTGACAAGCGCAGAACGTTTCAGGGCAGGAAAAAAAGCTGGGAGCAGCCACCGTGGTGGAGTTTCGAGGTGGAGAAGGCTTGGGTGGATAAGCGTAGTGCTGTAAGGAGATGGCAAAATGCCAAGAAGAACAGAGCTGGTCATCCTAGTCCCTGCTTGCACTTAGAAAGAGAGATGCACACAAAAGTAAGCTATTTCAAAAAACTGGTCAAGGCGGTTAAAAGCGAAAAATGGGCAGAGGTGTGTCAAAGAGTAAGCACAGACAAGTCACTGAAATTGTTCTGGCGACTACATAAAAGCATGAGTGGTGTAGTCAAGAATAAGAGCATTTCTGACTTCCAAGGTGCATGACCTCACCTGGCAGAGGACTGACGAGGACAAGGGCAAAGCCCTCTTTGAACGCTACCTTGAGCAGAGCAACCAGACAGACATGGGAGGCCGAAATCTGGCCAAGGAGGTCACCTCAGACAGATGCAAGGCCCAGAACACTTCGGATGAAGACACAGTGACAGTGAAAGAAATCAAGGCTGTGCTTCGACGATCAAAAAACAGTGCTCCAGGTCCTGATGGCATAAGATACGACGACATAAATAGGTGTACCGACAATGAGCTAGAGAAACTAGCAGACATGTACAACAACAGTATAGGGAGTGCTAGCATCAAGGAGGAATGGTTACACAGCTATCTGATTCCCTTGCCGAAGCCTGACAAAGACCACAAAAATATTCAGGGATATCGAATTATAACCATGCAGAGTACAATAGGCAAGCTGCTGGAGAAGGTAATTGTCAGGAAAATATCAAGCCAACTAGAGAGGCAAGGTGTTTTCCCACCTACCCTGGGTGGGTACCGTCCAAAAAGAGAAACCTGGACCAATGCAGCAGTCTTTGCCCATGATGTCTATGAAGGTGTCCACTCAGGCACTGAAACCGTTGCTGCAGCGATTGATCTTGAGGACGCCTACAACAGAGTACCACTGGATTTTTTAATGTTTCAGCTTCTTGAACTAAACGTAAGTCCATTTCTCCTTAGTTGGATCGCTGCAGCCCTCTACCAACGGAAAGTAGTTTTTAGACGTGGCAGTTGGACTTCGGAACCAACAACAATATATCCTGGCCTACCACAGGGATCACCATTATCTCCGGTACTGTTCAACGCCTACACAGTGAGAATCACCAGTGAGCAGATCACTGGACCTGGCAGGACATTGTCGTATGCCGATGATGTTTTAGTGTATCGTCAGGGTAAGGATAGAGAGCAGGTTGCTGTGGAACTACAAACCGAACTCAATCGCATAAGTACTTGGTGTGATGAAGCTGGGGCAATGGTCAACCCAACAAAGGCAACAGTGACTTGGTTCTCGTTGAATAATCATATTGTCAACAATCCAACACCAACTGTAATGCTGTGTTCAGAGACGGTGGAAAGAACGCAGGCAATGAATTACCTGGGGATACGGTTTGATCGAAGCCTTGCTTATAATGTGCACATAGACCAGGTGATAACAAAGGCCAAGCGGGGTTTGGCAGCGATGCGGGTGATGGCGGCAGCAAACTGTGAGCAGCGCCATCTATGTCTTCTGTACGAGGGGCTGGTCATGTCTGTTTTGGAGTATGCAATGGCAATCCTGACTCTCAGCCATAAGCAGATAGAAAGGATGGAAAGGATACAGAATGAAGCTATGCGCATTATTCTTGGATGTACAAGAGATACAGCATGCAGGGCGATGCGCTACCTTCTTGATTTTCCAACCATTGAAGAGAGAGTACAAGTTTGCAGGGCACGCGCCTACCTCAGAATTAACGCAAACACACAACATCCACTGCATAGTGAAATTAGGAAGGTGAAGGGCAGCAGGTTAAAAAGAGGACGGTCGTGGATGGGTCAAGCCGAAGACATTCTTCAACAGGTGTGTTCACTTGAGGACTTAGAACCTGGCGAGGAGTGGGTGCAAGTGCCAACAGACTTCTGCACATCCTTTTCAGTTTGCATCCAACTAGATAGAAAATGCAGACAAGAAAATCCGGCTGCTATGGAGGCTGAAGTACAAGCGTTGATTTTCGAGAATTCGCTAGACGGTGACGCGGTCATCTACACAGATGGGTCGGTCGTCCGACATGTGAGAAGCTCATGGGCCTTTACAGCTCGGGCCGGAGGGAGAATTGTGAAGGAGGACTCTGGTGCTTTCACTGAAACCACAAGTAGCCTGACCATGGAAGTCATGGCAGTAAGTAAAGCAATAACATGGCTCGAGACACAGACATTCACTCACTAACAAACTCACTAACAAACATGATAGAAAACTGGCATCAAAATATTAACAACAATACTCTATGTGGAGCGGTGTTTATAGACTTTAGGAAAGCATTCGATATGATAGATCATACTATTCTAATTAAAAAACTAGAAACAATGAAAGTAAGTTTTAATATAGTGACATTAATAAAATCATTCTTATTAGACAGAAAGCAAGTAGTATCACACAATAAAGTTTTATCTCAAGCCATTACCACTAATATTGGAGTACCTCAGGGGTCTATTCTTGGCCCTCTATTATTTATCATTTATATAAATGATCTTCCATTAAATCTGTCGTCGTCCTGCGATCTATTTGCTGATGACTGCACAGTATATACAAACGCTGTTGATCGTAATGTGCTAGAATTATCCTTGCAACAGGAAATAAATAGTGTAGTTAACTGGAGTCATGCAAACCGCATGCAAATTAACATTACTAAAACAAAGTCTATGTTAATAGGAACCAGGCAAAGACTTCACACTCTAAACTTGCAGAGAACACTTCAGCTGCACATTGGCAGCACGCCTGTAGAAAGTGTCACCGAGCACAAGACACTGGGTGTTATCATAGATCAAAATCTAACTTTTAACTCACATGTTCATGCTCTAGTTAAACAAATAGCCAAAAAAGTATACCAACTTGCCAAAATTAAAAATTTCCTTGACGAAAACACAAGAAAGATATTCTATACTTCTCATATACAAACACATATTGATTACTGCTCCACAGTCTGGGATGGATGCTCCAATCAATAACAAAACGCCTATATTCACTCCAGAAAAGGGCAGTGCGTTTAATTAATGGTGAAAAGCTTACCGACAATTCTAACCTATATAAACGTCTCCGGTTACTGCCACTCCACAAGCGCCTGCTTTTTAATAAGACCAAACTAATTCACAAAATCCTATTTCAAAATGCTCCAAGCTACCTTTGGCCATTGTTTAAATATAACGCTAGACATAGCGAACGACTAAATATACTTATGTCCCTAAACCTAGGATAGACTTATATAAAACAAGCTTAGCATACTCTGCCGCTCAGTTGTGGAACAATCTTCCACAAGAAATCAAAGACACCACCAATCATGATACATACATTCGCAACCTGTTTGAACACTACCTTAGTACAGACTACATGCCCCCATAACAAACAACACAAAAAAGACAATAATGGTGACTTATCTCAAACGACAACTAGCCAAAAAACATTCCCTTATGTATGGCACGTTACACCCTCCTTAGGTATTTATAATGCCCATGTTAAACACTGCCTCAGTGAGTCATTTGTTATTGATTATTTTTCATGCGTTTTAATGTTCTTTTGTTGTCAAAAGTTGCTTCATAAGTGATGTTGAATGAAAGAATGTATGAGAGGAAATAGAGAAGAAGGGCAGAATGTCAGACGGGCCTGCGTGCCCAATTCTTAACCCTTTGAAAATAAAGACTTATTATTATTATTATTATTCTCTGTAGGTTCAGCTAGTGCTCTCTGCTTGTCTTCTCTGTAGGTTCAGCTAGTGCTCTCTGCTTGTCTTCTCTGTAGGTTCAGCTAGTGCTCTCTGCTTCTCTTCTCTGTAGGTTCAGCTAGTGCTCTCTGCTTGTCTTCTCTATAGGTTCAGCTAGTGCTCTCTGCTTGTCTTCTCTGTAGGTTCAGCTAGTGCTCTCTGCTTCTCTTCCACTCTGTAGGTTCAGCTAGTGCTCTCTGCTTCTCTTCTCTGTAGGTTCAGCTAGTGCTCTCTGTTTGTCTTCTCTGTAGGTTCAGCTAGTGCTCTCTGCTTGTCTTCTCTGTAGGTTCAGCTAGTGCTCTCTGCTTCTCTTCTCTGTAGGTTCAGCTAGTGCTCTCTGCTTGTCTTCTCTGTAGGTTCAGCTAGTGCTCTATGCTTCTCTTCCACTCTGTAGGTTCTGCTAGTGCTCTCTGCTTCTCTTCTCTGTAGGTTCAGCTAGTGCTCTCTGCTTCTCTTCTCTATAGCTTCAGCTAGTGCTCTCTGCTTGTCTTCTCTGTAGGTTCTGCTAGTGCTCTCTGCTTGTCTTCTCTGTAGGTTCAGCTAGTGCTCTCTGCTTCTCTTCCAATCTGTAGGTTCAGCTAGTGCTCTCTGCTTCTCTTCCACTCTGTAGGTTCAGTTAGTGCTCTCTGCTTGTCTTCTCTGTAGGTTCAGCTAGTGCTCTCTGCTTGTCTTCTCTGTAGGTTCAGCTAGTGCTCTCTGCTTCTCTTCTCTGTAGGGTCAGCTAGTGCTCTCTGCTTCTCTTCCACTCTGTAGGTTCAGCTAGTGCTCTCTGCTTCTCTTCTCTGTAGGTTCAGCTAGTGCTCTCTGATTGTCTTCCACTCTGCAGGTTCAGCTAGTGCTCTATGCTTCTCCTCTCTAAATTTGTCCAGTAATCAACACTGGTTTAATTTGTCCAATGACCATGTTTACAGCAATTTGTCCAGTAATCAACATTGGTTTAATTTGTCCAATGACCATGTTAAGAGGACTTTGTTCAGTAATCAACACTGGTTAAATTTGTACAATGACCACGTTTAGAGGACTTTCTCCAGTAATCAAGACTGGTTTACTTTGTCCAATGACCATGTTTAGAGGACTTTCTCCAGTAATCCACACTGGTTTAATTTGTCCAATGACAATGTTTAGAGTACTTTGTTCAGTAAACACTAGATTAATTTTCCACTGATCATGTTTACAGTATTTTGTCCAGTAATCAAGACTGGTTTACTTTGTCCAATGATCATGATTAGAGGACTTTCTCCAGTAATCAAGACTGGTTTACTTTGTCCAATGACCATGTTAAGAGGACTTTCTCCAGTAATCAACACTGGTTTACTTTGTCCAATGACCATGTTTAGAGGGCTTTCTCCAGTAATCAACACTGGTTTACTTTGTCCAATGACCACGTTTAGAGGCCTTTTTCCAGTAATCAAGACTGGTTTACTTTGTCCAATGACCACGTTTAGAGGACTTTCCAGTAATCAAGACTGGTTTACTTTGTCCAATGGCCATGTTTAGAGGACTTTCTCCAGTAATCAACACTGGTTTAATTTGTCCAATGACCATGTTTGCAGAAATTTGTCCAGTAATCAACACTGGTTTAATTTGTCCAATGACCATGTTTAGAGGACTTTCTCCAGTAATCAAGACTGGTTTACTTTGTCCAATGACCATGTTTAGAGGACTTTCTCCAGTAATCAACACTGGTTTAATTTGTCCAATGACCATGTTTAGAGCAATGTGTCCAGTAATCAACACTGGTTTAATTTGTCCAATGACCATGTTTAGAGGACTTTCTCGAGTAATCCACACTGGTTTAATTTGTCCAGTGACAATGTTTAGAGTACTTTGTGCAGTAAACACTTGATTAATTTGTCCAATGACAATGTTTAGAGTACTTTGTACTGTAAACACTTGATTAATTTGTCCAATGACAATGTTTAGAGTACTTTGTACTGTAAACACTTGATTAATTTGTCCAATGACAATGTTTAGAGTACTTTGTGCAGTAAACACTTGATTAATTTGTCCAATGACAATGTTTAGAGTACTTTGTGCAGTAAACACTTGATTAATTTGTCCAATGACAATGTTTAGAGTACTTTGTGCAGTAAACACTTGATTAATTTGTCCAATGACAATGGTTAGAGTACTTTGTGCAGTAAACACTTGATTAATTTGTCCAATGACAATGTTTAGAGTACTTTGTTCAGTAAACACTAGATTAATTTACCACTGATCATGTTTACAGTATTTTGTCCAGTAATCAACACTGGTTTAGTTTGTCCAATGACCATGTTTAGAGGACTTTTTCCAGTGACAATATTTAGGGCACTTTATCAAGTGACCACATTTAGTACACTTTGTACAGTGACCATAAAGGGTTCCAGGATTTTATTATTGTATTTCTGTGACCATGAATGAGTCCACCAACTGGCCTGGGCCTTGATATGTTGTACTGGCTACAACTTGCAGGTATCCAAGGCTACATGGCCAAGATAGACCAGCGAGGCAACGCCCAGGGGAACTATACCGTGCTGGCCCTGCAGAACAGAACACAGACACCCGCCATGTTGCCTGTAGCCAACTTCCTGCTCAACCACGACGGAAAGCTTCCCGTGAGTACTTGTGTCTGGCTGTAGCCGGTTGTTGTTATTGTTGTTGTTGTTGTTGTTGTTGTTGTTGTTGTTGGAAGGCCGTGACATCAAGATGTTGTGTATGTGATGGTCGCACGGAGAACCGCTGATGTTCTAGTCCATGGCCTGAAAAGATGTTAAACTATGTTCCTCACACACAGGTGTTCCACATGTGTGTGTGTGTGTGTGTGTGTGTGTGTGTGTGCGTGTGTGTGTGTAAATGACATGACCAGGAACCATGTTCCCCACACACAGGTGTTCCATATATATGTGTGTGTGTGTGTAAATGACATGACCAGGAACCATGTTCCCCACACACAGGTTTTCCACACGTGTGTGTGTAAATGACATGACCAGGAACCATGTTCCCCACACATAAGTGTTCCATGTGTGTGTGTAAATTACGTGACCAGGAACCATGTTCCCCACACACAGGTGTTCCACATGTGTGTGTGTGTGTGTGTGTGTGTGTGTGAATGGCGTGGCCAGGAACCATGTTCCCCACACATAGGTGTTCCATATGGGTATATAAATGACGTGACCAGAAACCATGTTCCCCACACACAGGTGTTCCACATGTACGACGGCATGCACATTGAATGGATTGGCGGCAAACCGCCTGCAGAGGAACCAGAGTGTGGTTTCAGGGGTCAGAAGTGCATCCAGAAAGACTGTGAGTATTTGGTGTGTTGACCACACACACACACACACGCGCTCGCGTGCACGCACTCACACACACACCCACAAACACACCACACACACACACCACATGCCCTCATAATTATACATACAACCACATGCACATGACATCTGAGGGGAAATGGTGGGAGTAAAAGTAGGAAGTGGAAGCTACACCTAGCTGTGACCACGTTACACCACGTTACAGCCGCGCGCCTAGATGTGACCACGTTACACCACGTTACACCACGTTACACCACGTTACAGCCGCGCGCCTAGATGTGACCACGTTACACCACGTTACAGCCGCGCGCCTAGGTGTGACCACGTTACAGCCACGCGCCTAGATGTGACCACGTTACACCACGTTACACCACGTTACACCACGTTACAGCCACGCGCCTAGATGTGACCACGTTACACCACGTTACAGCCGCGCGCCTAGGTGTGACCACGTTACACCACGTTACACCACGTTACACCACGTTACACCACGTTACAGCCGCGCGCCTAGGTTAGACCACGTTACACCACGTTACAGCCGCGCGCCTAGGTTAGACCACGTTACAGCCACTATCATCTCTGCTGTCCTCTGTCCTAGGTTAGACCACAATACACCTACTATCATCTCTGCTGTCCTCTGTCCTAGGTTAGACCACAATACACCTACTATCATCTCTACTGTCCTCTGTCCTAGGTTAGACCACAATACACCTACTATCATCTCTGCTGTCCTCTGTCCTAGGTTAGACCACAATACACCTACTATCATCTCTACTGTCCTCTGTCCTAGGTTAGACCACAATACACCTACTATCATCTCTACTGTCCTCTGTCCTAGGTTAGACCACAATACACCTACTATCATCTCTACTGTCCTCTGTCCTAGGTTAGACCACAATACACCTACTATCATCTCTACTGTCCTCTGTCCTAGGTTAGACCACAATACACCTACTATCATCTCTACTGTCCTCTGTCCCAGGTTAGACCACAATACACCTACTATCATCTCTGCTGTCCTCTGTCCCAGGTTAGACCACAATACACCTACTATCATCTCTGCTGTCCTCTGTATTAGGTTAGACCACAATACACCTACTATCATCTCTACTGTCCTCTGTCCTAGGTTAGACTACAATACACCTACTATCATCTCTACTGTCCTCTGTCCCAGGTTAGACCACAATACACCTACTATCATCTCTACTGTCCTCTGTCCTAGGTTAGACCACAATACACCTACTATCATCTCTACTGTCCTCTGTCCCAGGTTAGACCACAATACACCTACTATCATCTCTGCTGTCCTCTGTCCTAGGTTAGACCACAATACACCTACTATCATCTCTACTGTCCTCTGTCCTAGGTTAGACTACAATACACCTACTATCATCTCTACTGTCCTCTGTCCTAGGTTAGACCACAATACACCTACTATAATCTCTACTGTCCTCTGTCCTAGGTTAGACCACAATACACCTACTATCATCTCTACTGTCCTCTGTCCATGGCCTACGTTCTGTGTCGGCCTCTAGTTCGTCAGTGTGCCGTAAAGAGGTTTCCTGGAATCCCGCCACATTCCAGCCCAACGACACTGAACTATATTTAGTGACACGTAACATTTATTTATAGAGCCTGTTCTTTTGTATGGATATGAAACTTGGACAATGAGCAGACAAGCTGAAAAACATCTGATGGCTGTAGAAATGTGGTTTCTGAGGAAAATGCAAAGAATACCATGGACAGACAGAAAAACCAATGACCAATTACTACAGGAGACAAATTAAAATCGTAAATTGATTAGAGAAATTAGACGTAGACAGTCAAAATTGTTCGGATATGTTATGAGAAGAAATGGATCGGCAAGATCGAAGGGAACAGACCAAGAGGAAGACCGAGAAAAAATACCTGGATGGCTTGGCCACATGGCATGGTCGAGACAGGAACACTGAGCTGATCCACGACACTGGTGATCGAGTGAAATGGCGAGTCATGACCGCCCACTCTTTCCGACATGGCACATGATTGATTGATTGAACACTTATTTATGTTATTGATGCTTCTTCCTTGTTCTTTCATGTAGACCGCGTCACGTGGTGTATCTGAACTAGGTCAGCGCATCCGACTTGATCGAATTTTGTAAAAGATCAACTTGTTTTAATGGGGACAAGATCTACTTGTTTTACTGGGGACAAGATCTACTTGTTTTACTGGGGACATCTACTTGTTTTACTGGAGACAAGATCTACTTGTTTTACTGGAGACAACATCTACTTGTTTTACTGGAGACAAGATCTACTTGTTTTACTGGGGACAAGATCTACTTGTTTTACTGGGGACAAGATCTACTTGTTTTACTGGGGACAACATCTACTTGTTTTACTGGGGACATCTACTTGTTTTACTGGAGACAAGATCTACTTGTTTTACTGGGGACAAGGTTTCTCAAATTGTAATCACCCACTGGCCCATTCAATCACAGACCTTCTACGACGCCAACCTCTTCCACTCCCCCAAACTGTTATCAAATACATATCTACTGAGACTATCAGTAGCAACTACATAAGCATGTAACTGTCCGATGTGTCTGCTACCCAAGAGTTTTATGAGTGCTCGGGATGGCGACCCCTATTTGAGAAGGGGCCATCGGGATCGCGACCCCTGATTGAATAGGCGTGCAGTCCAGACAGATACCATCAAAGGGCCTTATATAGCTGTAGGTAGGCTGCTTCCCGTACATATATTTGCCAGTGCGGAGACGTCAAGACCTGCCCTGTGTGATATTTGTGTGGGTGATATGTGTGTGGGTGATATGTGTGTGGGTGATTTGTTTTTGTTTTCGTACTCCCGTATACTCTCGTGAGTAACGTGACGTGTGGGAGAATTTGTAGCGGTTCTCTCCACGTTTGTAAAAGATATCTGTGTGGGGAATATCTGTGTGGGGGATATGTGAGTGGGTGATATCTGTGTGGGGGATATGTGTGTGGGTGATATATGTGTGGGTGATGTATGTGTGGGAGATATTTGTGTGAGATTTACAAGCTGTTCTGGCTTTCGACTACACATATTGGTTATATTATATTATTGTCAAAGATACTTCTTTCTCTTTATTCTGCTTTCTCTCCATCATTTAACTGGCTTATGTATTCCTCCTGTTTCTGTATTATAGTGTCTTCTTCCATTAATGATGTTCTTGTTGTAGGTGTCAAACTTGCTGTTTTTACTCTTCTGTTTCTTCCTCTCAAATCTCTTATTGGCCTGAGCATATATTTTATTCTTTATACAATTTAACTCAATCAATATTGTTGAACTGCTCGTTTAATCAGTTTTCTTTGTAAATCAAATTTACGATGTCGTCAGCCGACCATATCATCTTTGATTGTTGTATTCTCTCCAGTAACATTTCTCAGTGTGTTGTATTCTCTCCAGTTATATCTCTCAGTTTGTTGTGTTCTCTCCAGTAACATATCTCAGTTTGTTGTATTCTCTCCAGTGATATCTCTCAGTGTGTTGTATTCTCTCCAGTGATATCTCTCAGTGTGTTGTATTCTCTCCAGTAATATCTCTCAGTGTGTTGTATCTCTCCAGTAATATCTCTTTGCTTGTTCCATGAATGGAGTCCCATTTCCCATTGTTGTATTATCTTCAGTAATCTCTTTCTATGTTTGTTGTATTCTCTCCAGTGATATCTCATAGTGTGTTGTATTCTCCCCAGTAACATCTCTTTGCTTCTGCCATGAATGGACTCCCATTTCCTATTGATGTATTCTCTCCGGTGATATCTCTCAGTTTCTTGTATTCTCTCCAGTAATCTCTCTTTGCTTGTGCCATGAATTGAGTCTCATTTCCCATTGTTGTATTCTCTCCAGTAATATCTCTCAGTGTGTTGTATTCTCTCCAGTAATCTCTCTTCGCTTGTGCCATGAATGGAGTCCTTCTTCTTCTTCTTCTTCTTCTTCTTCTTCTTCTTCTTCTTCTTCTTCTTCTTCTTCTTCTTCTTCTTCTTCTTCTTCTTCTTCTTCTTCTTCTTCTTCTTCTTCTTCTTCTTTCGTTCGCCTGAAATATGCCTATAACTGCAATGTTGTCTCTTGTATGAATCTAACATCATGGAGTCCTATTTCCCATTGTTGTATTGTCTCCAGTGATATCTCTCAGTTTGTTGTATTCTCTCCAGTAACATCTCGGAACAGTCTTAACATCGGATGGGGGATGCCTTGAAGAGATTAGAACAAGAATCGCCATGGCGAAGGTAGCATTTTGCAAGATGAAAAACATTCTGACCTATAAAAAGATATCAATTGAAACGAGAAAAAGAGTGTTGAAGTGCTACATAGAACCTATACTTTTGTATGGATGTGAAGCGTGGACAATGAGCAGTCAAGCTGAAAAACATCTGATGGCTGTGGAAATGTGGTTCTGAGGAAAATGCAAAGAATACCATGGACTGACAGAAAAACCAATGAACAGGTCCTCCAAGAAACAAATGAAAATCGTAAACTGATTAGAGACATTAGACGTAGACAGTCAAAATGTTTTGGGCATGTTATGAGAAGAAATGACTTAGAGAACTTGGTGACAACTGGCAAGATCGAAGGGAGGAGACCAAAGGGAAGACCGAGAAGTAAATACATGGATGGCTTGACCACGTGGCATGGTCGAGACAGGAACACTGAGCTGATCTACGACTCTGGTGATCGAGTGAGTTGGCAAAATATGACCGCCCACTATTATCGGCATGGCACATGATGGATGGAACATCTCTTAGCTTGTCCCATGAATGGAGTCCCATTTCCCAATGTTGTATTCTCTCCAGTAATATCTCTCCAGTATTCTGTCCTAGTAACATCTCTTTGCTTGTCCCATGAATGGAGTCCAATTTCCCACTGTTGTATTCTCTCCAGTAACATCTCTCAGTTTGTTGTATTCTCTCCAGTAACATCTCTGTGCTTGTCCCATGAATGAAGTCCCATTTCCCATTGTTGATTGACGCTGGATGTAGTTCCGATCAGAATATGGCAGCGGGCCACGTGCATTTCCTGTCGTAACCCGACTACTTTCGTCTTCAGGATGGCTACTTACATCTCCCAGGTCTAAAAAGTTGCGCCAGATTGTAGGTTATGAGGTCAACCTGTATGAGGATTGACGCCGGAGACGGGGAGTTTGGTTCATGTGAGCTGAAATCATTAGCGTGTGACGGTTTCACAGTGCGAAGTCTGGCATGTTTCCTGATCACGGAACAGGTCTGCACTGATCGACGGCTGCGACAGTCAAGCGAGCGGTACGGACAAGGCCAGGATAGCACACTGCAGCAAGACACTGGAACAAGACAAACTGCTGACATATTTATGTTAGGCCTCAACAGTGGAGCAAGAACTATTGTTAACATATGTATGTGCAGATACCTGCAGCACATTGGTGGAGACAGACAGATCCCTGCAGCACATTGGTGGAGACAGACAGATCCCTGCAGCACATTGGGGGAGACAGACAGATCCCTGCAGCACATTGGGGAGACAGACAGATCCCTGCAGCACTTGGGGGAGACAGACAGATCCCTGCAGCACATTGGGGGAGACAGACAGATCCCTGCAGCACATTGGGGGAGACAGACAGATTCCTGCAGCACATTGGTGGAGACAGACAGATCCCTGCAGCACATTTGGGGAGACAGACAGACAGATCCCTGCAGCACATTGGGGGAGACAGGCAGATCCCTGCAGCACATTGGGGGAGACAGGCAGATCCCTGCAGCACATTGGGGGAGACAGGCAGATCCCTGCAGCTCATTGGGGAAGACAGGCAGATCCCTGCAGCACATTTGGGGAGACAGACAGACAGATCCCTGGTGCTCATTGGGGGAGACAAGCAGGTCCCTGCAGCATATTGGTGGAGACAGGCAGATCCCTGTAGCACATTTGGGGAGACAGACAGACAGATCCCTGCAGCACATTGGGGGAGACAGACAGATCCCTGCAGCACATTGGGGAGACAGGCAGGTCCCTGCAACACATTGGGGGAGACAGGCAGATCCATGGAGCATAAGCAAGAAGTACAGACTTTCAAGGACGACAGCCAAAGGACAAGATATGATAAGCACGTAGGACAGCACAGGACAGGGCGGGATGTGGGGTGTAGGTAGGACAACACATAGCAGCATGTGGGGAGTTAGTAGGACAGCACAGGGCAGGGTGTGGGTAGTAGGTAAGAAAGCACAGGACAGGGCGGGATGTGGGCATTAGGTAGGAAAGCACCGGACAGGGCATGATATGGTAGTAAGTAAGTAAGTAAATCTTTATTTTTGAAGGGTTAAGAATTGGGCACGCAGGCCCGTCTGACATTCTGCCCTTCTTCTCTATTTCCTCTTGTCACACGTTTCTCTTGATGATAATGATATCACGAAGTTCTCACGATGATACTGTTCATGATATTGATGATAAGTTTTGTGTGATGGTCGTTGTCTAGGTAACGATGTTCATGGTGTGTCAATGAAGATATCTGTCTTGCAATGTAACTCACCCCCGCAGTGCATATTCACCAGGCATTCAACAAGATTCCGTTGGCGCACATAATCCTTTATTACA
This sequence comes from Cepaea nemoralis, assembly GCA_014155875.1. Classification (NCBI taxonomy): domain Eukaryota; kingdom Metazoa; phylum Mollusca; class Gastropoda; order Stylommatophora; family Helicidae; genus Cepaea; species Cepaea nemoralis. The sequence goes on along the minus strand of JACEFZ010024196.1, from coordinate 23,685 downwards.
AAAATAAGACGGACAAACGGAACAGGTTTATACATCCAGAAACATAACGTAATCCATAGAATATGAATATCCTCCTCACAATTTAACCAGCACACATCAATGCCTTCTCACGGCTGGCCTCTAATCTCAATCCACAAGACAGGTAATCCAGCTACAATCCTCGGCTGGAGCTCACACAATACAACCCACACATTGGGTTGGAGCCACTGCTCAACTATAGAACCCACTCTGGGGTTTGGCCTACACTCAATACAGAACCCACTCTGGGTTCAGGCCTGTCTTCACAACTCGAAGCACAACACAACACCGGAGCTCTCTCTTAAACGACCCGACCCGCAGTCGGTCTCCTCTCTCACTGACTTTCCAGTCGCCTGACTTCACACAACACACAACTCTCCCTCGACCCATCCCCCCTGGGGATTTCCACTCATATCCGCCCCATTATTTCTGAGGGGTGATTGTTTTCCTCGTAGCCAGGTCCGTCAATTTACTGTCTCCCCCTCTCATCTCCATTCTTCCTCCTGCCCGGTCACTCAACTCAATGTCAGTGACCCAGGCTTATGTCATTACCCCCCTCTTAAAAGAAAACTTAGTTTTCAAATATTGGGAGACTAAAACTTACTAAATATGTGACCCAGACATATAGCCTGGGTAGCCCTAAGTATGGCTGCACCTTACTCCAGCTACCACACTACATAATACATCAAATGCTCATAGTACACTCCTATATTCATCACACATAAATACAACCATCTATCTTGTGTATCAATGCATGAACTAATACATCACATCATAATAATAATACATCATAGAAAAGCATTATACTTATGTACCCACAGGTCTCTTACTACTTCACGACCCCACAATACTATTTGTGTACCGACCCTATATCAGGTGGTTCTGTTCTTGCATTAACCCACCTGGGGTTCCTGTCGATGCTGTGTCTACCTTTCATGTACCCATCACTCATGGTACCTCTACAATTACCACATCTGTTTGCTATCCCTAGCCCTGGGTCAGTAATGTCGCGAACACTCTTTTGACCTGACTCAACTTTCCTATCTGCATATTGCACCGTTACACTTGAGTCTCTGTTTAGTCTGAGCTCTTTATTCAATCTTGGCCCATATTTCTGGCACCTTGCTTTCTGCTGCATACGCCTTATGCCTATGTGCCCTGCACATGCACTATCCTGAGCTGTTCTAGTATATCGGTCTCTATGTGCTAAAGGTACTGCTCCTTGCCCACGTGCAGTTCTGCTATCTGAAAAACCTGCGAGTGAGAACATTGTTCTTCCTCTCGGAGCACCATCTACCTTTCTTTGACTGCCTATGTTCTACTCTCCTACACCCTTGGGAACATTTGTTCAGAGTAGTATCTTGTCTCTGCGAGTCACTAGCACTATAATTGGGATCCATTCTCATCTGCTCAGCTGTACTATCCTTGTCCTGAGTTCCTGTGTCTACTTCAAGTGCCTCTTCTACCTCAGCTATACTGTCTAATTTAGGTTCTCTTGTGGTAACTACCTCATTACTGCTTACACTATATTTTCGGTCCCAGTACACTACTTCCTCTTCTGTACAATCTTTCACTCCTATAACATTTCCTATGATCAAATCAGCCACTGGTGAGTCCAAAACACACGCTGTCACTCTTCCAGTGATATATGGTGTTTTTACTGTTATTATGGCTACTGGGTAGAACTCTACTGTGCCATTGAAAGTTATGCATCTAATCTTTTTCCCTGTATAATCCGAGGGATCTATTAAACTTCTCCTCACTCCGATAGACGTACATCCGGAATCCCTAATTATTAACGCTGGTCTATCATTGACGAATCCCTGATGCAACTTCAGACTTCCTCCTTCATGCACTGCTGATCCTGCTTTTACTGTATGACCACATATTAGGACTGGCTGACTATCTTTTTCAAAAAGAGGTTTGCACCCCACTACAATCTTCATTGTTCAGCGTCTCAATTACTTGCGCTGCATTTGAGTGCTCTGTTTCTCTCATCCTACATTGATGGCTGATATGCCCATTCTTTCCACATTTGAAACAAGTAATCTCCTTTTAGTGCTGTTCGTTGGTCCATCTGATGGTTGTGCATCACACTCTGCTGCCCTGTGTCTCCAGCTCCCACAATTCCAACATCCGGCATAATTTGGACGTCTCTGGAAGTTCCCTCTTCTATATGGGTACCGTCCTACTCTACCAACATTGTTTCCTCGGAAACCATTATCTTGAAGTTCTTGCTGCTCACCTTTCTGTGCTGAATCCACACTTTTCGCCCTTGGTCTGATAACTGGATTCTGGTTCTGTTTAGTGTACGCTGCACAGACTATTTCCTCACTCATTAGTTTCCCAATAGATACGTTAGGATGTGCAGTCATGTAGTTTTGCCCTAACTGAGACATTGTGTCTATGTCCTTTGGCTTCCGTTCCTCAAAGAACGCCACTAAATTAGAATTGCATGCAGATACAACCTTGTCTCTTAACATTAGATCTACTAATTTATTAAAATCTTTCCCTACTTCTGCAAGCTCCATCCACTTATTAAATGTATTCTTTACTGTGTTAACAAAATCTGTGAAATCTTGATTTGTCTCTGGCCCTAACTGTCTAAACTTTGTTCTATATCCATGCTCAGTTAGTTGGAACTTTGTCAGCAAACGTTGACGTAAGATAGTGTAGTTGTTCCTTTCTTCTACAGGTAAATTAAACATTGTTTCTAGGGCCTTACCCGTTAAATACTCGCCCAGTCTAATTGCGTACTCGCTTTCTGGGATGCCTAATACCTTCACTGATGCTTCGAATCTCGAAAGATAGGCCTCAAGGCAATCCCAGTCCGTAAAATATGGCAGTTTTAATCTCTGTGACGACTGCGACGGTTTTCTACTTTCCTCACTTTGACCCTTCGATGCAAATTCTAACTTTTTAATAGCAATTTCTGCTTCCATCTTAATCTTCTCTTTCTCAATTTCCATTCTCATGTGTGTCTCTCTCTCTTCCTGTAGACGCTTGGCTTCCATTTCAGCCAACTTACTTCCTGTAGGCGGTTGGCCTCGAGTTCTGCCTGTCTCTGTTCTCTTTCGGCTTGCCTCTGGTCTCTTTCAATCTGTTGTTGCTCTTTTGCTTCGGCATACTCTTGTAACTCTTTACCCTTCAGGCCTATTCGTTCACCTGCTTCAATATATTCCATTAAAGTAGGCATCTTGTACTTGTGGACACGTTGCTGTCTGTCAGCCAACTATAAATGTGACGATTCTGCTGTTAGTCTTTGTGTCACTTCCCTAAGTACACCCACACTCCCTGTGTACGTAAATCCGTAGTGCTACAATATCACTCTGTACTCACCCAGTCACTCTCTAAGTACTAGGTAGTGAGGGGGAAAGTATCACCTATACTCCCTTATATCTATCTATCTATGACCAAAAGTTCATAAAGTCCCTGGAAATATTGTTAAACATACATATAAAAACATATACACACAAATGGATGATAACACTAAGTGATGACTATCCAACGCTAGACTTCACAAGCTGAGTACACGGAGACGATGATGACACAGAAATAAACCACAGTAACAACCACAAGCTTGTGTAGAGACATCCACAGTGCGCGTAAAATAAAAATATAAATTGACCAAGACCACTAGACAGCAGAAATGACGAAAGATCACAATAAAAACATATATCCGAACACAACAAATATTATATGTAAATATAACGAAAAGAAAGAGAGAAAGAAAAAGAATATATACTGAAAATATACACAGATCTGACGTCAGACAACTCGGCTCTAGATATTGGTTAAGACTATTTCAATGCCCTTGCACGATACGTCAACTCATTAACGGTTTTCTTACAAAAATATCGTAAGCACCAGAAAGACAAATAAATTATTGTGCTGTATCCCGACTCTCGAGAAACACCCCAACAAATCCCCTACTCTTGACAAACACTGGACCACATACAAATAATTGCGTAACACCCGACAACAATAAATATGACGATGGGAGCAAAACAATAAAAAATAATAATGTGTAACTGGTTGGCCGACAAATATGGGCCTATTAATCCGTCGCCAAAAGTTCTTTTTATTCAGTCACCAAAGTTTTTGTTCGTTTTAATAGTTATTCTCCCTCGGCTGGAAATGTCTACGACGCTGGATTTCAAATCGACTTGTTGTTTTGTTGAATGGTTCCTGAATTCACGTGGTGATCAAAGTTCCAACTGTCGACAAAAGTTGAAGATGATAGTGATATCCACCCTGTTCTGTCTTGACACAGTCCGTAACGTTATTGTACTTTCTCTGTACGTGGTAATAATCCAAAGTGTTCTTTCGATTTGTTGTTACTCTCGTTGCGGAGATGGCGCTTCGCTGTATCATTAATGTTATGGATTTTCGTTATCCGACAAGATTCACCAAAAAGAAAAGAAGAATGGCAGCCAATGTTCGGCGCTTTAAATTTGGATATATAGATCCTTATTGGCAAAGAAATGCGACAATGGTTGCGATGACGATAAGTTAAAACTGTTTGCTCATAACAGAATAATGATGACAAAGGCTTGAACAAAGACGAACAATCAAGTCTGGTTTCACACAAAACGCCTTGTTTTGTTCATTCACAATGAGTCAGCTTGACCACCATAGGTCGTGGAAATTCCCGAGTATCTTTCCTCCTTGCACCCCCAACTCACAATGTCATCTCAATTTCTCTTTATCACCCTCAGTGAAAAATTCCTCCGTAAGACAGTTTTCACACACACTTGACCGCCCCACCCGGCTGCGGTATTAACTTCGTGGAAAATCACACTTTCCACTGCTGCCCTAGCACGGCTGTGGTGGGGGTTAACGTAACTTTCCCCTCGTACCTGGACGCTGGTGTACCCACCCGTCCTCTTTACTGCGTCGAATAATCTTGACCAGTCAACTTGCAACAACACAGTGCGCTTGCCTCCAGCACACACACACACACACACCTGTCCTCGCCACTCTGGATTCAACACTCGTCTTTAATTTCCGCACTGCTGCCTGGTATCAAATTTACCTGTCACCGTAATGGACTCTCCCGGTTAGTCTGTCCTGCGTTAATTCTTGGCGTCCCCGCCTCGTCTGTTTATGCGTGCTGACCGCCGTTAATTTACCTGTAGTGGACTTGACGTGAACTGACTGCTCGCCTGTGACCTCCGCCTCGTACCCTCCCCGCGCTGACAGTTTTTCACGATGTGGCGTCTTACACACACACACGCTGGATAATCCCACTCCCTTCTGGATTAATCCCGTCTGTCTGTGTGAATTATCTGGCACACACACCGAAGAGTTCACATTAACCTCTTGAATCAACGATGTCTGGCTTGATGGAACGTAGTCACAGATAATACTCCTCTCTCAGCGAAGAGCCCATAGATATCTCAGAATGACAACAATGTTTACAATGCTCTTGACCCTATGTAGCCTTTCAGATAATCAATATATCCCCGTCGTTCTTGCCAGGAGAGACCCCAGATGTCACACGTTTCTCTTGATGATAATGATATCACGAAGTTCTCACGATGATACTGTTCATGATATTGATGATAAGTTTTGTGTGATGGTCGTTGTCTAGGTAACGATGTTCATGGTGTGTCAATGAAGATATCTGTCTTGCAATGTAACTCACCCCCGCAGTGCATATTCACCAGGCATTCAACAAGATTCCGTTGGCGCACATAATCCTTTATTACAAAAATAAGACGGACAAACGGAACAGGTTTATACATCCAGAAACATAACGTAATCCATAGAATATGAATATCCTCCTCACAATTTAACCAGCACACATCAATGCCTTCTCACGGCTGGCCTCTAATCTCAATCCACAAGACAGGTAATCCAGCTACAATCCTCGGCTGGAGCTCACACAATACAACCCACACATTGGGTTGGAGCCACTGCTCAACTATAGAACCCACTCTGGGGTTTGGCCTACACTCAATACAGAACCCACTCTGGGTTCAGGCCTGTCTTCACAACTCGAAGCACAACACAACACCGGAGCTCTCTCTTAAACGACCCGACCCGCAGTCGGTCTCCTCTCTCACTGACTTTCCAGTCGCCTGACTTCACACAACACACAACTCTCCCTCGACCCATCCCCCCCCTGGGGATTTCCACTCATATCCGCCCCATTATTTCTGAGGGGTGATTGTTTTCCTCGTAGCCAGGTCCGTCAATTTACTGTCTCCCCCTCTCATCTCCATTCTTCCTCCTGCCCGGTCACTCAACTCAATGTCAGTGACCCAGGCTTATGTCACCTCTCATACATTATTTCTTTCAGCATCTCTTATGAAGCAAATCTTTGACAACAAAATAAACAATAAGCATTAAAACGCATGAAAAATAATCAATAATACATGACTCGTTGAGGCAATGTTTAACATGGGCATCATGAATACCCAAGGTGGGTGTAACGTGCCATACATATGGGAATGTTTTTTATGTGGGAGTAGGTAGGAAAGGACAGGGCAGCGTGTGGGGAGTTAGTAGGACATCATAGGACAGGATGTGGGGAGTGGGTAGGATAGTACAGGACAGGGTGTGTGAAGTACGTAGGACAGCACAGGGCGGGATGTGGGGAGTAGATAGGACAGCACAGGACATGATGTTGGGAGTAGGTAAGACAGCACAGGACAGGATGTGGGGAGTAGGTAGGACAGCACAGGACGGGATGTGGAGAGTAGATAGGACAGCACAGGACAGGATGTGGGGAGTAGGTAGGACAGAACAGGGTGGGAGTGGGGAGTAGATAGGCCAGCACAGGGCAGGATGTGGGGAGTAGGTAGGGCAGCACAGGACGGGATTTTGGGAGTAGGTAGGACAGGACAGGGCAGGATGTAGGGAATAGGTAGGACAGGACAGGGCAGCATGTGGGGAGTTAGTAGGACAGCACAAGGCAGGGTGTGGGGAGTTAGTAGGAAAGCACAGCGCAGGGTGTGGGGAGTTAGTAGGACAGCACAGGGCAGGGTGTTGGGAGTTAGTAGGACAGCACAGGGCAGGGTGTGGGGAGTTAGTAGGACAGCACAGGGCAGGGTGTTGGGAGTTAGTAGGACAGCACAGGGCAGGGTGTGGGGAGTTAGCAGGACAGCACAGGGCAGCATGTGGGGAGTTAGTAGGACAGCACAGGGCCTCATATGGGGACTTGGTAGGACAGCACAGGGCAGGGTGTGGGGAGTTGGTAGGACAGCACAGGGCAGGCTGTGGGGAGTATGTAGGAAAGCACATTACAGGATGTGGAGATTTAGTAGGACAGCATAGGACAGGATGTGGGGAGTGGGTAGTATAGTACAGGACAGGATGTGTGAAGTATGTAGGACAGTACAGGGTGGGATGTGGGGAGTAGGTACTATAGCACCGTACAGGATGTGGGGAGTAGGTAGGACAGTACAAGGCGGGATGTGTGACGTAGGTAGCACAGCACACGGCGGGATGTGGCGAGTAGGTAGGACAGCACAGGGCAGGATGTGGGGAGTAGGTAGGACAGCACAGGGCAGGATGTCAGAAGTAGGTAGGACAGCACATGGCTGGATGTGGGGAGTAGATAGGGCAGCACCGGACAGTATGTTGGGAGTAGGTAGGACAGCACAGGACAGGATGTGGGGAGTAGAGTAGGACAGCACAGGGCGGGATGTGGGGAGTAGTTAGAACAGCACATGGCAGAATGTGGGGAGTAGGTAAGACAGCACAGGGCGGGATGTGGAGAGTAAGTAGGACAGCACAGGGCAGGATTTGGGGAGTAGGTAAGACAGCACAGGGCAGGATGTGGGGAGTAGGTAGGACAGCACATGGCAGGATGTGGGGAGTAGGTAGAATAGCACAGGGCGTGATTTAAGGAGTAGATAGGACAGCACAGGGCATGATGTGGGGAATAGGTAGGACAGCACAGGGCATGATGTGGGGAGTAGGTAGGACAGCGGAGAGCATGATGTGGAATGTAAGTAGGACAGCACAGGGCAGGATGTGGGGAGTAAGTAGGACAGCACAGGGCATGATGTGGAGTGTAAGTAGGACAGCACAGGGCATGATGTGGGGAGTAAGTATGACAGCACAGGGTAGGATGTGGGGAGTAAGTAGGACAGCACAGGGCAGGATGTGGGGAGTTAATAGGACAGCACAGGGCATGATGTGGGGAGTAAGTAGGACAGCACAGGGCAGGATGTGGGGAGTAAGTAGGACAGCACAGGGCAGGATGTGGGGAGTTAATAGGACAGCACAGGGCATGATGTGGGGAGTAAGTAGGACAGCACAGGGCAGGATGTGGGGAGTAAGTAGGACAGCACAGGGCAGGATGTGGGGAGTAAGTAGGACAGTACAGGGCAGGATGAGGGGAGTTAATAGGACAGCACAGGGCATGATGTGGGGAGTAAGTAGGACAGCACAGGGCAGGATGTGGGGAGTAAGTAGGACAGCACAGGGCAGGATGTGGGGAGTAAGTAGGACAGCACAGGGCATGATGTGGGGAGTAAGTAGGACAGCACAGGGCAGCATGTGGGGAGTAAGTATGACAGCACAGGGCAGGATGTGGGGAGTTAATAGGACAGCACAAGGCATGATGTGGGGAGTAAGTAGGACAGCACAGGACAGGATGTGAGGAGTAAGTAGGACAGCACAGGGCAGGATGTGGGGAGTAAGTAGGACAGCACAGGGCAGGATGTGGGGAGTAAGTAGGACAGCACAGGGCATGATGTGGGGAGTAAGTAGGACAGCACAGGGCAGGATGTGGGGAGTTAGTAGGACAGCGCAGGGCATGATGTGGGGAGTTAGTAGGACAGCACAGGGCAGGATGTGGGGAGTTAGTAGGACAGCACATCGCAGGATGTGGGGAGCTAGAAGGACATCACAGGGCAGGATGTGGGGAGTAAGTAGGACAGCACAGGGCATGATGTGGGGAGTTAATAGGACAGCACAGGGCAGGATGTGGGGAGTAAGTAGGACAGCACAAGGCAGGATGTGGGGCGTAAGTAGGACAGCACAGGGCAGGATGTGGGGAGTTAATAGGACAGCACAGGGCATGATGTGGGGAGTAAGTAGGAAAGCACATGGCATCATGTGGGGAGTTAGTAGGACAGCACAGGGCATGATGTGGGGAGTAAGTAGGACAGCACAGGGCAGGATCTGGGGAATAAGTAGGACAGCACAGGGCAGGATGTGGGGAGTAAGTGGGACAGCACAGGGCAGGATGTGGGGAGTAAGTAGGACAGCACAGGGCGTGATGTGGGGAGTAAGTAGGACAGCACAGGGCGTGATGTGGGGAGTAAGTAGGACAGCACAGGACAGGATGTGGGGAGTAAGTAGGACAGCACAGGGCATGATGTGGGGAGTAAGTAGGACAGCACAGGGCGGAAAGGGGGGGAGAAAGGTAGGACACACAGGGCGGGATGTGGGGAGAAAGGTAGGACCCCCACGGCGGGATGTGGGGAGTAGTAGGACGACGGGGCCGGATGTGGGGAGTAGGTAGGAAGACAAGCGGGATGGGGGGGTTTGGTGGGGACGGCACAGGGGGATTTGGTAGTAGGTAGGCAACGGGCGTTGTGGGAGTAGGAAAGGACAACAGGGGGGAGTGGGGAGAAGGTAGGACAGACGGGCGGAAAAAGGAGAAAAAAAGTAAAAACCCAAAAAACGGATGGGGGAAGAAGGTAACACACCTTGGCGGGAAAAATTTTTTTGGGGAGTAAGGTAACATACAAAAGGCGGGGAAAAAATGTTTGGGAGTAAGAGGACATACCAAAAAGGGGATGGGGAAAATTTGGTAAAAGGGCCCAAAAATCAAAAGGAGGGAAAAATTTTTTTAGGTAGGGACACACACCATTGGGAAGAAGGTAAAAACCAAAAATTTGGGAATGAAGAAGGTAAACATAATTTTGGGGCGGGAATTTTAACACAAAAGAGACATGACAGAACTGTACAATCAACATATATAGCCCTTGACAGAACGTGTACACACATAAAACATATTAGAGACATGACAGAAACTGTACACACATCAACATATTAGAGACTGACAGAACTTGTACACACCTCAACATATTAGAGACTGAAGAACTGACAAAATCAACATATTAGAGACATGACAGAACGTGTACACACCTCAACTTATTAGAGACATGACAGAACGTGTACACACATCAACATATTAGAGACATGACAGAACGTGTACACACATCAACATAAACAATAGAAACATAATACAACGTGTACATACATTAACAAACTATAAACACGTGACAGAACGTGTACAGTCCACTACTCGCTGAATGCTCCTTACAGTGGACTGTGTGACTGTCTGACAGACATAAATGCACATCCAATTACCGAAACGGTCCCAGTAAGAGGGCACTCATGTTTGTACAAGACCTGGTAAGACCCTGGAGACACGATACTCAGTGACATCAAATACACGCAATCTCTGCACCAATCATAGCTGGCGGTGGGTCCCGGTGTCTGGGTCAACCTATTTCTGTGAGGGCATATCTTTGTCAACGATGGCGGGAATGGGTTTCATGTTTCATCAGATGTATCAATGTTGACATTGCACTCACTGCCCCAACCCGCCCTCTTTCACTCCCCTCCCCCGTCTCCCTCTCCCGCCTTATTTACCAGAAATATACAGTGTGCTTAAACTGAATGCAACAAAACACAATCGCTCGCAAATATTGGCGGGAAACTGTCAAGCTGGCTAACCATCAACTTATGTTAGACATATCACACAGACAGTAAACCACACTCTGTCAGACAGTGTCTTAGATAGTTCAATAAAGTTCATGAAGTGTTAGACATATCACACAGACAGTAAACCACACTCTGTCAGACAGTGTCTTAGATAGTTCAATAAAGTGCCTGAAGTGTTAGACAAATCACACAGACAGTAAACCACACTCTGTCAGTGTCTTAGATAGTTCAATAAAGTGCCTGAAGTGTTAGACAAATCACACAGACAGTAAACCACACTCTGTCAGACTGTCTCTTAGATAGTTCAATAAAGTTCATGAAGTGTTAGACAAATCACACAGACAGTAAACCACACTCTGTCAGTGTCTTAGATAGTTCAATAAAGTGCCTGAAGTGTTAGACAAATCACACAGACAGTAAACCACACTCTGTCAGTGTCTTAGATAGTTCAATAAAGTGCCTGAAGTGTTAGACAAATCACACAGACAGTAAACCACACTCTGTCAGACTGTCTCTTAGATAGTTCAATAAAGTTCATGAAGTGTTAGACATATCACACAGACAGTAAACCACACTCTGTCAGTGTCTCTTAGATAGTTCAATAAAGTCATGAAGTGTTAGAAATATCACACAGACAGTAAACCACACTCTGTCAGTGTCTTAGATAGTTCAATAAAGTACCTGAAGTGTTAACATATCACACAGACAGTAAACCACCCCTCTGTGGGACACGGGTCTTAGATAGTTCAATAAAGTACCGGGAAGTTGTTAGACCCAATATCACACTGAAAAAGTAAAACACCCTGTGTCAGGAAAAAGGGGCTAAAAAATAGTTAAACTAAAGGGGTACCAAGTGTTAGGAAATATCACACAGACAGTAAACCTCACTCTGCCCAGAAGGGTGGCCCCCCTTGGGGATGGGGTTTCAAATAAAGGGTCCTGATGTGTTAAGGCCCCATATCACACGGACTTTTAAACCACACTCTGTCAGACAGTGTCTTAGATAGTTCAATAAAGTACCTGAAGTGTTAGACATATCACACAGACAGTAAACCACACTCTGTCAGTGTCTTAGATAGTTCAATAAAGTTCATGAAGTGTTAGACATATCACACAGACAGTAAACCACACTCTGTCAGACAGTGTCTTAGATAGTTCAATAAAGTACCTGAAGTGTTAGACATATCACACAGACAGTAAACCACACTCTGTCAGTGTCTTAGATAGTTCAATAAAGTTCATGAAGTGTTAGACATATCACACAGACAGTAAACCACACTCTGTCAGACTGTGTCTTAGATAGTTCAATAAAGCGCCTGAAGTGTTAGACATATCACCCTGGCAAATTGGTAGAAACACCCCAATGTAGTGATCACCCTGACTGGACATGTCGTCCGAAGTGGCAACTCTGCAGCTAAGCGAAGGCAACTTCCGCTTGGTGGACACGGACGTCTTGCGATGGACTGCTTGTGGTGGACACGGACGTCTTGCGATAGACTGCTTGTGTGGACACGGACGTCTTGCGATAGACTGCTTGTGTGGACACGGACGTCTTGCGATAGACTGCTTGTGTGGACACGGACGTCTTGCGATAGACTGCTTGTGTGGACACGGACGTCTTGCGATAGACTGCTTGTGTGGACACGGACGTCTTGCGATAGACTGCTTGTGTGGACACGGACGTCTTGCGATAGACTGCTTGTGGTGGACACGGACGTCTTGCGATAGACTGCTTGTGTGGACACGGACGTCTTGCGATAGACTGCTTGTGTGGACACGGACGTCTTGCGATAGACTGCTTGTGTGGACACGGACGTCTTGCGATAGACTGCTTGTGTGGACACGGACGTCTTGCGATAGACTGCTTGTGTGGACACGCACGGCTTGCGATGGACTGCTTGTGTGGACACGCACGTCTTGCGATGGACTGCCAACCGCAACTGTAGCGAACGCAAGCCTTAATGAAATTAGCCTAGAGGAAGAACTGGCTTCCGCTGGGCGCATGTTGGAGAGTAGATCTGCAAGCTATAGATGGGCCACGAAGAAGGCAACTTAGTTGCAACGACATCTACTGACTGGGCATAGCTAGCCACATAGTCGGAGGTGAAGACTTCTCGTGCTTGCTCCGCTGCGATGTTGTAACCACAGTCACAAAGTTAACACGGACGCGGAGAAGTTGTAACCACAATCACAAAGTTAACACGGACACGGCGATGTTTTAACCACAATCACAAAGTTAACACGACCCGGCGATGTTTTAACCACAATCACAAAGTTAACACGACCCGGCGATGTTTTAACCACAATCACAAAGTTAACACGACCCGGCGATGTTTTAACCACAATCACAAAGTTAACACGACCCGGCGATGTTTTAACCACAACCACAAGTTAACACGGGCCCGGCATTCCGTACACTGTATTCAAGAAGCGTCTACTCAGATATACCCCAACATGAGCAGTTAGGCGGTTCCAGACATTTGTGTGAAAACAAATATTTCATTCTAAGTTTGCGATGACCATGGGGGATAAATGGAGCTCGACATTCCAACAATGTCAGTGGCTATGCTTGAAGTATTTCAGTCACAGTTTCATTTATTTATTCATTTCATATGAAAAGAAACTCTGCACTATGCACCTGACGAGATGCGGCGAGATATGCCAGGCAATAAATCGTGCAACATATTGTTTGTGTCTTCTGTGTTTACATTCTCTCAAGAAATACATCATTGGTTAGGGCTGTGGTTTTTTCAACAGCGATATCATCTGTCCCCTGGGACCTACCTGTCTTGGTGTGTTGTACAGTATCTTCGACAGCGATGTCATCTGTCCCCGGGGACCTACCTGTCTTGGTGTGTTGTACAGTATCTTCGACAGTGACGTTATCTGTCCCCTGGGACCTACCTGTCTTGGTGTGTTGTACAGTATCTTCGACAGTGACGTCATCTGTCCCCGGGGACCTACCTGTCCTCGCGTGTTGTACAGTATCTTCGACAGTGACGTCATCTGTCCCCGGGGACCTACCTGTCCTCGCGTGTTGTACAGTATCTTCGACAGTGATGTCATCTGTCCCCGGGGACCTACCTGTCTTGGTGTGTTGTACAGTATCTTCGACAGTGACGTCATCTGTCCCCTGGGACCTACCTATCTTGGTGTGTTGTACAGTATCTTCGACAGTGACGTCATCTGTCCCCGGGGACCAACCTGTCTTGGTGTGTTGTACAGTATATTCGACAGTGATGTCATCTGTCCCCGGGGACCTACCTGTCCTCTCGTGTTGTACAGTATCTTCGACAGTGACGTCATCTGTCCCCGGGGACCTACCTGTCCTCGCGTGTTGTACAGTATCTTCGACAGTGATGTCATCTGTCCCCGGGGACCTATCTGTCCTCTCGTGTTGTACAATATCTTCGACAGTGACGTCATATGTCCCCGGGGACCTACCTGTCTTGGTGTTAGTTAGTTAGTTAGTTAGTTAGTTAGTTAGTCGACAGATCATCCTCGTTGCACATCGAACCATTCAGTCCATAAGTGCTCGGATCCCCTCCTCAGCAAATCCCGCAGCGTGTAGCGGCTAACGACACCAGTTCTGTGTTGGTTTATCAATCTTCTTTGGCTTCCTGCGTAGTGTTCTTGTTTGGCCACCCCTCTTTTAACTTGCTGTTCTCGCAGTCTGGCCATGGTTGTAGATTCACAGTCATCACTTGGTTCTCGCAAAAGTCTCACTTCTCGTAGAGCATTCAGAATGTCAGCCTGGTCCATGGCTCATCCGCCCTCCACAGTAGCCTCACCTGCGAGCTTGTCAGCCCGCTCATTTCCTTGTACTCCCGCATAACCTGGCACGAAGATGAAACTAATCTGTGCCAGCCGAGACCGCTTCAGAGGCAGCAACCATTCTCTTCGGATCGACCCCTCCTCTATCCTCTTGATCATGTTCATTGAGTACCTGTCTTCGCGTGTTGTACAGTATCTTCGACAGTGACGTCATCTGTCCCCGGGGACCTACCTGTCCTCTCGTGTTGTACAGTATCTTCGACAGTGACGTCATCTGTCCCGGGAACCTACCTGTCCTCGCGTGTTGTACAGTATCTTCGACAGTGGCGTCATCTGTCCCCGGGGACCTACCTGTCTTGGCGTGTTGTACAGTATCTTCGACAGTGATGTCATTTGGCCCCGGGGACCTACCTGTCTTGGTGCCAGATGTAGATATTTTAAGAATCGAACGTTCACTGGTTCTTGAGAATTAAGAAGTATATTTAATGATTGTAATTCGTGACCTTGTGAAGTTGTGTAAATGTATATATGGCGAATTATATAGCATGAAATGAATCAGTCTTATGTTGTACTTGGAGTTCTTAAATGTTTTGCAGCATCAATGGTAAGTTAGTTCTGATTTAATTTAGTGGCTTAGTCCACGCACACCAATATTCAAATCTGCTCAGCAACCAGTCATACTATCATCTGGACATCGTGAGGAATCATCGTCCCAACACAACCATCTGTGTCCTGACTGATAACATTGTAACGGTCTAGCCAGCCATTAACAACATTACTCTCACGTGTCCTGACAACATGAGGACACCGTGTTTGTCCAACTACCGTGTCAAAAACACTAGTTATCGTGCATGAGGCCACGTATGGTGGGCGATGACACTTGGGGTATTACAACTACATTACCGCTGATGGTGCGAAACACTTCAGAACTCCAAGTACAACATGAGAGTCTCGACCGGTCTGTCTTCGACCACGGTCTCCGCTCTGAGCGCCCGGTTTAGGAGAGACATGTCTCTCCTGGCCACCATCAAAGCGTACTTCTCCCCGTAAGGCCGGGTACACGCTTCAGTATGACCAGATCTCACATTTCAGCTTATGACAATGATGTGCCTTCTCCTTGTTATTCAGTATCTTCGCACTGACTAGATAGCCAGACATCTTGCGCCGCCTTACATGTTGGTACTATTTCTCTCTGTATTCTGTCATGTTCATCTGGAATTCTCTCTGTATTCTGTCATATTCATCTGGATTTCTCTCTGTAATATGTTATGTTCATCTAGATTTCTTTCTGCATTCTGTCATATTCAACTGGATTTCTCTCTGTATTCTGTCATATTCATCTGGATTTTTCTCTGTATTCTGTCATAGTCATTTAGATTTCTCTCTGTGGATGGGGGATGTGTGTGTGGGCATTGATGTGTTGGGGTGTGAGGTGTGTGTGAGGGATGTATCTGTGTGATGGGGGTATGTGTGGGGGTGTGGGAAGATGTGTGTGTGTGGGTTAGGGGATGGGAGCGTGGGTGGGGGATGTGTGTGGGTGGAGGATGTGTATATGTGAGTGTAGGATACGTGTGAGGGTGGGGGATGTGTGGGTGGGTGGGGGATGTGCGGGTTGGTGAGGATGTGTGTGAGTGGGGATGTGTGGGTTGAGGTATGTGTTTGGGTGGGTGGGGTGTGTGGGTCTTAGTGGATAGTGGGATGTCTGGGTGTGGATGTGTGGGTGGGTGTGTGGGGGTGTGTGTAAGTGATGGTGGATGTGTGCGTGGGTGGGGGATTTGTGTGTGGGTTGAGTGTGTGGGTGGATGGGGTATGTGTAGGTGGGTGGGGATGTTGGGTGTGGGATGTGTGTGAGGGGATGTGTGTATCTGTGAGGAGATGTGTGTGGGTCTGGATAAGTATGTATGAGTGAGATGTGTGTATGGGTGGGGGATGTGTGGGTTGGAGATGTGTGGGTGGGGGTGGGTGGAGAATGTGCGCGTGGGTGTGTGTGTGTGTGTGTATAGGTTGGCGATAGGGGGATGTGTAAGTGAGTGGGGGAGATTGTGTGGGTGGGGAAATGTGTGTAAGTGGGGATGTGTGGGCGGGTGCGGCAAGTGTGTGTGGGTAGGTGCTTGATGTGTGGGTGGCGGGGAGATGTATGTGTGTGGGTGGGGATGTGTTGTTGGGGGATGTGTGCTTGGCTGGGTGGTTGGGGGTGTGTGGGTGAGTGTGTGTGGGTTATGGTATGGGTGGGGAGATGTTTGTAGGTGGGGGATGTGTGGGTGGGGTGAGTGGGTTGGTGCATGTATGTGTGCCTGGGTTGTGTGTGGGTAGATGGGGGATGTGTGTATGTGGGTGGGGGATTATTGGGTGGCTGGGGGTATGTATGTGTGCTTGGATGTGTGTATGGGTGGGTAGGGGATGTGTGTTGGGTCGGGGTGTGTGGGTGGGTGGGGGGATGTGTCACATAACATGGTAATAGGCATTGTTTATGTTTACAACATTCATTTGACAATGTTTTTTTCCTATGTGAATGTACCATGCACTATTGATGAACGAAAGATGAGTGATTGGAAGAGCCAAATGTTAGACGGGCTTGCGTGCCCAATTTGTCACCCTTTGAAAATAAACTTAGTTCGTTCTTTCGTTCGTTCTTTCGTTCGTTCTGTATTCCGTCATATCCATCTGGATTTTTCTCTCTATTCTGTCATATCCATCTGGATTTATCTCTGTATTCTGTCATATTCATCTGGATTTCTCTCTGTATTCCGTCATATCCATCGGGATTTTTCTCTGTATCCTGTCATATTCATCTAGATTTCTCTCTGTATTCTGTCATAGTTATTAGATTTCTCTCTGTATTCTGTCATTTTCCTCTGGATTTCTTGCTGTATTTTTGCATATCCCTTACAGGACCTTGCAGTCAACATCATCATTTTTCAGCTGCTTTGATGTACTAGGCAAGATTACTCTCAGTAGTTTGCCATTGATGTCTGAGCGACCGGCTCACATACACCATAAGTTACCAACGCGGCGAGAACCGCTACCGATTCTCGCGCAAGTTACGTTACTCACGAGAATATACGGTTTTACGGAGAAAAACGTTAAAACCCTAGGCTAGGGAGAACGGCTCTGTATACTGTTATATTAATCTAGATGTGTCTCTGTATTCTGTTATACTCATCTAGATTTGTCTATAAAGTTCAATCAATCAATCTGTATTCTGTGATATTCATCTAATGTAGATTTTGTTATACTGTTCCTTCTACTGTCCATCAGTTGTACAGATATGATATGAAAGCTATGTGAAAGGGAAGCAGTTTGCCTTTGCTTTCCGTCTTGGCGATGACTGTAGCCATTGTCTCCATAAAGAGATCTATCTACCGTCGTGAAACTTGAGACCACAACCAGCGACTATCTGTCTACCGTCGTGAAACTTGAGACCACAACCAACGACTATCTGTCTACCGTCGTGAAATTTAAGACCACAACCAACGACTATCTGTCTACCGTCGTGAAACTTGAGACCACAACCAACGACTGTCTACCGTCGAGAAATTTAAGACCACAACCAACGACTATCTGTCTACCGTCGTGAAACTTGAGACCACAACCAACGACTATCTGTCTACCGTCGAGAAATTTAAGACCACAGCCAACGACTATCTGTCTACCGTCGTGAAACTTGAGACCACAACCAACGACTATCTGTCTATCGTCGTGAAACTTGAGACCACACCCAACGACTATCTGTCTGCCGTCGTGAAACTTGAGATAACAAACGACCAATATCTGTCTACCGTCGTGAAACTTGAGACCACAACCAACGACTATCTGTCTACCGTCGTGAAACTTGAGACCACAACCAACGACTATCTGTCTACCGTCGTGAAACTTGAGATAACAAACGACCACTGTCTGTCTACCGTCGTGAAACTTGAGACCACAACCAACGACTATCTGTCTGCCGTCGTGAAACTTAAGATAACAAACGACCACTATCTGTCTGCCGTCGTGAAACTTGAGATAACAAACAACCACTATCTGTCTGCCGTCGGGAAACTTGAGATAACAAACGACCACTATCTGTCTGCCGTCGTGAAACTTGAGATAACAAACGACCACTATTTGTCTGCCGTCGTGAAACTTGAGATAACAAACGACCACTATCTGTCTACCGTCGTGAAACTTGAGATAACAAACAACCACTATCTGTCTACCGTCGTGAAACTTGAGATAACAAACGACCACTATCTGTCTACCGTCGTGAAACTTGAGACCACAAACAACCACTATCTGTCTACCGTCGTGAAACTTGAGATAACAAACGACCACTATCTGTCTACCGTCGTGAAACTTGAGATAACAAACGACCACTATCTGTCTACCGTCGTGAAACTTGAGACCACAAGCAACCACTATCTGTCGGATGCTCCTCAGCTCCACCTACCACCTGCGCCCATTGATTCACATTTCCCTGATTGAGGAGCTAAACGGCTACTCCACCTGGGAGGGGGAGAAGGAGCGATGGGGTGGAGGGAGGGGGGGGGGGGCTAAACGGCTTCTCCATCTTGCCCAAGGTTGTTTCGTAGGCCAGCGGAGGGAAGGAGGCACCCACCCTACTTCTCCTTTTATAGGGTATAACCCACCCCACCATTCCGTGACAATGATTAGAACAGTTAATTGTGTCTGTTAACAGCCACAGAGGCGATAAAAGCCAGTTTCTGTATATAAATAACTAGCAGATAATGTCCACAGATAAAAGCTCATGTCCACCAACAATGAGGCCCACGGAAATGTCCCACCGTTTTAATACCACCATAAACAACCAGCCACTGATTGCATGACGTCAGAACAGGACCGACCTGGCGACGGGTAAACAACCAAATAATAGGAAACACGTGGCCAACGGACAACCTGCCCGCGCCAACATACGGATGTGCGTCATCAACCATTGCGCAACCATTAGAGAAGAAATGGAGGCATTTCAACTATTTAATTAAATGCACATTTGGAATCAAGAAGTATTTCAACTGGTTAATGGCATGCACATTTGGAATCAAGAACAAGAAAATGCAGACATTTTCCACGATGTGAAGATGAAGACAGGCTGATCAACAGAATGTTGTCTGGGAAACAGACATCAGTGGCGCACATGAAATGAACTAAAACATATAGTGAAGTCTATACAAGAGACACCATTGCAGATATAGCTAGTCAATGTCAAGTGAACATCTTCGATCTGTCTTCTGCTTCCTCCTATGTCGCCTACGTTGTCTCTTTTGTCCTCTCTTCGATGGCTTTGAATCTTCACACCCCACTTCGTGGTCATCCTTCCTCGTTATGTTAAAGACCATTCTTCTCGATATTGTTTATTGAATAACAACTTTCTCTTTGAAATTTTTTTTTAAAGTCCGTTAATACGATCACAAATATGTCCATTGTTATCATCAGTAACACATTAACACGTCATTCATTTGCCAGAAACCGAGATGACTGTGCAAATGTGAGGCGCTTACAGCTTGATTTAAACTAATTGTGTACACGTCACAACAGTCATACCACGACGAACCACGGTGATATTGAAACTACGGCGTGGGCCAGGGCGGACATTTCAAGTGTTCACAGTGACAGTTTTACCAACTCAACATGGAGAGTTTGATTTAATTCAATCTATCACTTGACAGGCGGGGAAAAAACGGGACAGCGAGAGTCCCGAAAACATTTTTCTGGATTGTGAATTATATCATTAAAAAAACAGAGACTGACCCGGAAGACCGGGATGTCTGGCAAAACTAAGTGCAGACAATAGTTAGCAACAAGACACACACTACTGGTTCATCTTGCCTAGATCGCACACTACTCACTCTCAGACTACTCACTCTCAGACTACTCACTCTCAGACTACTCACTCTCAGACTACTCACTCTCAGACTACTCACTCTCAGACTACTCACTCTCAGACTACTCGCTCTCAGACTACTCGCTTGATTAATAACACAAGTACAGCGGGGAACGACAGATGCTGGAGAAAGATACAGGTGAAGAGAGGGAGGGAGAGAAGCGTCTGGTCGGCATGTTTGGCGGCAGAATCTTCCCTTGTTTACCAACTCCGGATAAATGAAAGAGAGTACGATGAAAGAGGATACTTCCAGAAGAGAAGGGGGGATCGTGGAGGTTGGATGAAACAAAGGAAGAAAGACAGGCAGTCGGGAAGAGAGAAAGTAGGTAGAACGAGTCACGTTGAGTTGAGTTGAGTCGGGTTGGGTTGAAGGTAGGGTCAAGAACCAACATCATTGCACTCGGGGCATTCCCTTAAGCGCTCAGTCATAATCTTCAACCAATACTAATGGTGACCGTTACAATCTGATAATATGTCCGTCTTGCTTTACCTCCGAGTGACGAATGTCTACCATATCCTCTGCTGCTGCATTCTCTCTGGACCATGATAGTCTGTCTGTTATTCTGCATTGTTCACGCACTCCCTGGGGGCCTTATCTGCCTTGTCATGCATCAAATCACCCATCAATGATACAACAGTAACCAAACTGTCTGCATGTTCATGTCCCACCATACCAGGACATGGTAGAATCTGGACGTGTGCAGATGATGTGCTGGTGTACAGACAGGGCAGAGATAGGAAAGGTTTGGCTGCAGATTTACAGGTGGCAGTAAACAGGGTGACAGAGTGGTGCAGGGACTCAGGGGCCGTTCTAAACCCAGACAAGGCATCGGTTGTGTAGTACTCCCTGGATAACCGGATTGTGGAGGCAGATGTCCCATGTATTATATTGAATGGATGTTCTCTTAGTAGAAAGAGTGAATTGAAGTACTTGGGAATCACCTTTGACAGGTGTGTGTCTTTTTAGGATCACGAGGAGGCTTTGGTGGTGAAACCTGGTAAGAGACTTAATGCATTGAGGGCTATGGCAGCAACCGGGGTAGATCAGAGGATGCTTTACAGACTCTTTCCAAGCCTCGCGATAGATGGTAGAAATGTCAGCAGAGAGAACAAACTGAAGTATCTGGGGATCACATTTGACAGGAGCCTATCCTTCAAGGACCATGTGGAGACGGTCGTGACAAGAACTCAAAAGGGACTCAATGCACTTAAAACTATGGCTGCGATGGACATAGAGCAGAGAATGCTTTTCACACTATACCAGCACTTGATCCTCTCAGTAATTGATTATGGATTAGGTCTGCTCACTGTCTCAGAGAGTCAGCTGGTGAAGTTAGAGCGCATACAGAACGAAGCTATGCGGGTCATTCTGGGATGCACTAGAGACACCCCAGTAGTGTGTATGCGTTACATCCTTGGTCTGCCGACTGTTGCTGGTAGGCTCAAGGTGATGCAGGCGAAGGCATACCTCAGAGTAGCTGCAGACACAGACCACCCACTGCATGAGGCGCTGGACGCAGTTAAGGGTCAGCGACTGATAAGAGGGAAATCATGGATGGTTCAGGCGGAGGATACGATCAGACAGGTGTGCCCCTTGGAGAACATTAGGCGTGGAGACGAGTGGGTCAGAGTGCCAGCGGAGCAGTCAGACTTGTGCAGATTTATAATCACATTAAGCCGGGAGTGCAGGGAGTGGCCAGCAGGGGCCACAGAAGTGGAAATCCATCCATCCATCCATCATGTGCCATGCCGGTAAGCGTGGGCGGTCATGTTCTGCCATCTCACTCGATCAACAGAGTCGTGGATCAGTTCCGTGTTTCTGTCTCGACCATGCCACAAGGCCAAGCCATCCAGATACTTGTTTCTAGGTCTTCCCCTTGGTCTGTTCCCCTCGATCTTACCAGTTGTCACCAAGTTCTCCAAATTATTTCTTCTCATAACATGCCCAAAATATTGTGACTGTCTACGTCTAATGTCTCTGATCAGTTTAAGATCTTCATTTGTTTCTTGAAGGACTTGTTCATTGGTCTTTCTGGCTGTCCATGGTATTCTTTGCATTTTCCTCAGAAACCACATTTCTACAGCCATCAGATGTTTTTCAGCCTGGCTGCTCATTGTCCAAGCTTCACATCCATATAAAAGTACAGGTTCTATGTAGCATCTCAACACTCTTTTTCTCGTTTCAATTGACATATTTTTATTGGTTAGTACGTTTTTCATCTTGCTAAAGGCTACTTTTGCCATGGCGATTCTTGTTCTAATCTCTTCAAGGCATCTCCCATCAGATGTTATTACTGTTCCGAGATAATTGTACCTATTCACTTGTTGAAAAATATTCCCATTTACTTGTATATTACACTGTGGTATTTCGTTCTTCCTAGTGACGACCATAATCTGTGTCTTTTTACAATTTAATTCTAACCCTTGTTGTTCACTGTGTGTAAGAACCGCATCTACTAAATTTTGCAGGTCCTGTTCATTGTCTGCAATCAAGACTGTATCATCTGCATATCTAATGTTATTGATGCAACGTCCCCCAATGCTGATTCCTTCCATATTTTCAATATTTCTGAAAATATTTTCACTGTACAGGGAAAACAGATCTGGAGACATTACACATCCCTGTCTCACACCTCTCTTAATAGGCTGATATTGGCTTACTTCATTATCAACTCTTATGGCAGCTTGTTGTTTCCAATATATGTTTTTTACAAGTCTAAGGTCTTTCCCATCAATTTGTAGATCTTCAAGCATCCTTATCATGTTGACATGTCTCACTTTATCAAAAGCCTTTGTGTAGTCAATAAAGCAAAGGTGTAGATCTTTGTTTACTTCTATAGAACGTTCGATTACGGTTCTCAGTATATACACAGCATTTACTGTACCCTTGCCTACTACAAACCCACATTGTTCTTCTCCTATTTCAGGTTGTATTTTCCTCCTAACTCTTTGCATGATAATTCTTAGCAAAATCTTCGTGATGTGACTCATTATACTAATTGTTCGATGTTGATCACATTCCAAGGCTCCTGAAGTAGAAATCCAGCAACTAATTCAGGACAATGCTCACTCGAGTGATGTGATTATCTAACAGATGGTTCGGTGTCAAGAGGTGAGAGAAGTGGCTGGGGGTTCATAGCCAAAGCTAATGGTCGATGTTTGGGGCAGGAGAGCCTGGCATATGATACCACAACATCCAGCTTAAGAATGGAAGTGGAGGCAGTCACTGCGGCTCTCCGCTGGATGGAGAATACGACACACACACACACACACATCGTGATTGTAACTGACTCAGAAAAGGCATGGGGGGGGGTTTTGGG